>NAGG01000364.1:0-43403 GCA_003031705.1 Calonectria naviculata
GGGTGGGGGAGTATGGAGGAGTGAAGGAAAGGTGGAGGGGGGGGGAGGGAATGGAGCTTAAGCCACAAGTAACTCCAGGGGACAATTTAGTGCAGATCTACTTCATCTGCGAAATGAACTTTCAGGGGACTTCTGCGTCGCAAGCACTGTATCGCCACCGAATCTGCATTGAACTGTTGGGAGGTGCGGAAACAATAACAGACTTCCTTGTTCATAATGACTTGTGGAGTTAGCTCAGGTAAAACAATTCACGTAGGCCATTAATAATTCTCTGCCGGATCTCATGATCTCGTATCAAACACACGGCATGCGCTGGGATGACGGTACGAGACTGGACAAGTTCACCTCCTTACGCCTCTTACTGTATTTGGAGTTATGCGGCGATCCAACCATCCTGTGCGGGTGTGCGGCATGCTACCCGCTAACGTCCTGCGAACACCCGGGGTGATTAATCTATGCAACTTCTATGCATAATACATTGAAAGCTTTGGACGCATGAGAAGCAAAAATAACCTTACAGGTGCTGGCTAGGTCATCAATGACAGTTGATCTGTCGCAAAGTTCACCGTGACGAGAGTTCCATTTTCTATCTACAAAGTTTTGTCTAAGCTACGCACCCTTTCTCTGACCTGTGAGATATGTACAATGGGTTTGCTACAATCAACCTTTAACAAGTGTCAAGCTATATCCGTACGCCGCACAGACGTCACACTGACGCGCTGTGTTTTATAAATTACATCGGCTCGCTGGATGTTATTTAGTTCAACCTCGCTGCCCGAGTCGTCTCCCACGGTGGCAGTCCTGGTAGCTCCAATAAAGGTGTCCCGCCCAGACGACAGCTTGATGTGGTTCGTACCTGGAGCGTAGTGATTGTAAGCTCTTCCGTGCGAGATATTGCTGGTACCGGCTCGTTTCGAGGAACTCTGCTGGCCGCGGTGGAGGAGCGACTTTAGGGCGGGCAGACACACCACGATGATGGCGGCAACCATCTCGGCCATGGACAAGACATCTAGCTCTAGTCAGTCTGGGAGTTCCACGCCTGGCATAGTTAAATATTGACATACAAACATTGGTCCATGCGTGGATGGCCTGCAACGTGGCAAATCTAACGATGCTGGCAGCCAGTGTGATGAGACCCAAAGAAAATGTTACTACCAGACCGATCATGTACTTTTTGTTGACTTTGAGACCTCGCAGTAAAAAGAAGGGAATAGAAAATACTGCATTTTTATTAGTACCCAATAAGGCCAGGAGACAAGGTCATCGACGTACTGAAGAGGTCTGCGGTGATGTTCAGTGCCCAGTCAATACGTGTAATGTCCATGGAGTCAAAACTGCTGCATGTGCCGTTTGGATCCCAATTAACCGGAACATTGGCGCCGCACCAAAACGTATCCACAAAGCAAGTTATTATGGCAAATAAAATCGTTAATCCCGTCGTTCCGTAGAGAAACTTGCGTAGCTTCGGCATAGTGTGTGGAATTAGGCGAAAATAAAATGCCAACAGTGCCATCTTGGGAAAGTATATGCCCGTGTCGTAAAAGTAGTTGCCGGCAAAGGAGACCTTCATACTCGCTATTTCGTCCGCCACTGGCGTCGGTGGTGCGTCGGGATCGTATTCGTCCATGCCGCCATAATTGTATGTCATGACATCGGTTACAAATAGAGCTATAGCGTCGAGTAATGAGGCAACGAGCAGCCAATCGCTAACAGTGAGTCGTGTTCGTTGAAGGCCTAGGCGGAGGATTAGACGCATGGACGTGAGCACCGCGGCGAGAACTAGAAGCGTAGCCTCAACGGGCTGGAAAATGCAGCGGGTCAGCCTTGTGATTTACACGGATCCAAGTGGCACAGACTGTCGATCACTGTGCCAAATGCGGGGGGGAATCCACGTACCACGACGGCCGTCTTGTGAATGCCCTTTGCCATGATGATCCTGGTGAAAGGATCTATCAGAAAGAAGCGTCGACGATGTTGTCGATTTTGTTGAGCTAGAGGCCGACCATTTTACGCGTTCCAGAATCGAGCTACTAATCGGGTGTCAGCAGCAAATGCATTCGTTATATGCAAGCTCGCATCAAAATTGATGCATGGCACTTCTGGCCGGTTAGCCGATTCACACTTTTGCTGTTGGCTGGTACCCAGCCAGCCCTAAGATGAAACTTCCGGTGACGAACCCGAACACACACGCGACGGTCAGCTTCGATATGCAGCTTCAACAGAGGCCGGCCCCAACACATACGCAGTGAGTGGTGTTGGTGGGCAAGGGTATATGCAGGTAGGGGTCGGGTATTCGCGGATGACCCAAAGCTGCAACCAACATCCGACATGGGGATGGCCGTGAGGGGAGGGGACCAGGTTGTCGTACCACGCTTGATACGCGTTCGCGTGTCCCCCTCTGTTCTGGAAATATCGCCGTCCCTACCGCTACCTGTGGCAACGGTTGCTCCGTCTGTCGATAACTATTCGAGTGCCCGAGTCATCGTGTTGGTCGGCGACTGCTCTGAGCAACGTATGCTGAATCAACCCAGTGCTAGAACTGGACAACGCCGACCACCGCTCCTATGGCTATCCTTGCTTTAACACTGCCCACAACTCGCGTGAACTTGGATGTGGATTACGACTATTTTACGGTGTTCTTTCGGAGTTCTAGAAGTTGAATTTGTCCCGTTTTGATTGGACGCTTTTCACAACAGGAAGCTATGAATCATAGAGGCCACCGTGGCATAAAACCATCATTGACTTGGAATTGGCCATCAAAATTGCACTTTTTCCAAATTGAAACTCCAAAGACTTGTGGGAAATCCCGGTTAGTTGAGAATACTGTAAAAATTTGCAAAACCTGAAAACAGTGGAGAATGATTTTTGCTTTTTCTCCGCGTTTTTCCAACCTTTCGACATGCTTAATTGGCTAGGCATAATCATTCTGCGAGATTATGGAGACTATACTGTCTCCACTGTGTGACCAGGTCTTGCGAGCTTTTTGTCGCAATGATCTCGGTTCGCTCGGTCGGAGAGATAAACCCCAGCTTGGATAAGCAATGGTTCGTATCTGGAAATAACCGAAAGAGGCTGCGTTTGAGGCTCCTAAATTAACCCAACGGCCAAAGAACAGCGTTTATTTCCCTTGGATCCAGTTTTGTTCGCCGGATCCATCATTTGAGGAGGTCACGATTGTCATGCGTGCCCTTGCGAGACTCAGCACGAAACCCCACCCACGATCTTTTGCATCCTTTCACCAATCAAAAGTTTTTCATTGCTCTGCGACATGAGATGTGTCAGGATGCCTCCCATCAGACGGTGATGATATGCTATCAACTGAGGTCGAGTGTCCACCCGACAGGTCTCAGTAATGCACATACTGACGTACATGTGGAAGATTTTGTCAACATCCCACTGTGAGAAATTATGAACAAGCTCGATCGCAAGGTATACATATCATTCTAGTATGCAAGAGGTAACGTGCTCGATACTTTCTCTGTATCAGAATGAAATAATCATAGCGGAATGCAATTTAATGACTACATAAAAGTTCCACTCCGCCGCTTCTGTAGCGCTAGTCCGATCTATTTCTTTCAGTTTTGGGTGTTCGGTAGCGGCCAGTCGGATTATTCCGATGAAGCTAGCCTAGATATGGGGCTCAAATGAGGCAGGCTTGCTTTTTTTGTTCTTCATTGTTCCTTTTTATTTATTTTTATTTTAGTTTCGTTTTACAACACAAAACATTAATTGCAGACCATACTTATGAACCTCTTCTCATCATATTTGTCTTTCATTTCTAACCACTCTATTTACAGCGGTGCACACCGATACCCTGTCCCCGTCTACGCTGTATTAGAATATGATTATCATATGAATGCGGAAGCTGCCAAATGTCACAACAGTTATGGAAGGTTGGAAGCGTGATCAACATTGTAGACTTTGACTCATACACTAGAACCTTTCATTTCCAGTTTGTTAATTTGAGAGAGTACAACAGCGGTGTAACGACTCGAAAGCTACCGGATGAACCCAGCGAGCCTTTTTATGAGCCGAGTGAACTTTCGCTGCAAGAGCCGCAATATGACAGATCATGAAAGCACCCGGTAAGATTGGATAAAAGAGATGGCATCCAGTGAGTTATTTATTTGCCGTTATTTTATTATACTTTTAAAGATGCTAGTTAAAGAGGAACTTGATAACTTAGTCGCATTTTGTTTAGGGCAGGGGCATTGATTGGTAACCGATATTTATTTTATCATGTATGGCAGCATCTTGCAGGGGATACAAGTGCTAGTCTATGCTTGAGAATTACATAAATTCTCTGCTGGTGATTTTTAGTGGCAAAAGTCGTGCCCCGGAGGCTTTGGTTCCGTCTATCATTAGGGACCGGAGTTATGTCCACCGAGAGGTTACGAACGGACCAGTGAAGGCGCTCATTGGAATACAAAATTCCATAATTGATCGTGCGTTGGGTCCTCTCTTTCCATGGTGGCAGTTTTACCGACGAAAGCTCGTAATATTAATGCGCAGGCCTGTTTTACGACAACCTTATATATCTATTATGCGGGTATTCCTAGCTAGCCTCCAAGCTCAATATGCACTCCATTGAGGTCGTACGACTTCGAGAACCGTCCATTCAGGCGCCGCAGCCTCGGCACTATGTCCCAACGATGAAGTGATACGAAATTGATACTTGGCAAAAGCTTGTATCGTGACTTGATCTGATAAAAACTATTGGCTGCTGTCTAAGGTCTGGGGTACACTCATCCCAGTACATATGCATCAAAGGTAAACTCATGGTGAAGATAATCCATCCTGGATTCATTTGTACTTAATTTCTCACTTTTTGGCACCTAAATAGGCCAAATTTGCCAATGTAGCTATGAGACGAGCTGAATAGCGTCAAACTTTGTCGACGGCCGTGAGACAGGGGTCGGAACTGTCGGGCGTAGATGGATCCACCATCACAAACATCATGCTATTTCATACAAAGTTAGGTTCGCAATCAGAAAGGAAATTTCTTTTCTATTTAAGTCAATGTTCATTGGCAGTCTATGTAAAAATGGCGCGATTAAAACCAGGGGCGTATCGAAAGCCTGCAAGTGTGAATTCACAGTCTTCATTCGTTTGGTGCGACGAATTGTCTAGCCACACTTTCGGGCAATATGTTTTTCAAGTGCGCCGTTTTTGCGATTGCTTTTGGGTTTCTAGCTTCCAAGATCAACTACTGGCACCAAAATCGGCAACTAGAAATTCTGGATCTCAACATCATTCGCAAATGCACTGTTCCCGGCACGATTGCACTCACCTTTGATGATGGCCCGATGATCTACACGGATAAAATCCTTGACGATCTTGGCAGGGCAGGGATTAAAGCCACGTTCTTTGTGAACGGAAGAAACTGGTCCAATATAACAGACTATCCTTCTACTATTCAGCGCATGATTAATGAGGGCCATCAAATTGGCTCGCACACGTGAGTTGCGTCGTGCATAGCACCCAAATGTGGTCTTGGAGTACAAATTGGCAAGCTAATCCAAGAGATGAATCACTAGTTGGAGCCACAGTGACCTCACCACAGTTTCCATGGACGAAATGAAATGGCAGATGTCAGAGCTTGATAATGCTCTCATGAACATGACTGGCAGAAGGCCAACATACGCACGACCTCCGTATTTCTCTGTTAACCGCGCCGTCATCGAGACCTTGAGAAAATTGGGTTATCGTATTATTCACGCCAACCTCAACACTATGGACTGGGCAAACACGGAACCCGAGACTATTCTGAAGAGTATTAAGATCTTCGAGGATGCACTTGGCCCCGACACTGGCATTGTGCTAGCTCATGATGTCTGGAAACAAACTGCCCATGTTCTCGTTCCTGCCATGATCAAGTCCATCCAAGAAAATGGGCTGCGGGGTAAATCTTGAATAGCAACAATGCGTCCGTGAATTTGCTAACCAACAAAATAGCTGTGACTGTCGGAGAATGTCTCGGTGATGATCCAGCCAACTGGTACCGCACTTAGTGATTGATGTGAAAAGACTTAGGAAATACACTCCAAGAACAACACCCATGTGTGCCCTTTAGAAGTCCATCCAGGACTTGAACTTGTGGTCCATACACGAGACCCTATTACCAATCCATAGATTGATTGGTCTGTTGAGGCCACGGGAAGAAGCCCATACATGCCAAAGCGGGGGCAAAGCTACCATCGAACACCGACATCATGAGGACACAGCTAGACCGGGGCCGCGGTGGCGTATTTTGGAACCTTGACGGAAAAGCACCCCGAAGCCCCCACCCCGCTCTTAAGATAGTTAGGCAGAGATTAATAATTTGGATGTCTTTGAACACAGGCCAAGACACCTGCTGAAAGTAACCAATCGGGAGTGATTGCGAAGTGAACCAACCTTCATTTTCAAGCTTGACTGCTCAACCCATCCGATCCTGGGAGGCATGCGCTTTTATCGGTCTAATGCATTTCTGAATTGGGCTTTTGACATTTGAATATGTGTATATAAGTGACATCGAGGTAGTATTTGAATCGTGAATTCTCGTGGTTGGGTTCTCATTAATTCAAGCGTTCGGAATTATGATCCGAAACAATCACGAATTGAGATCGACGGGCAGCTAATTCCGGCAGCGGATTGAACGCCGGCCAAGAGAAGAATCATTCGGTGAATTAACCGATTCTTTGATATTTATACAGGCAAAAGAAGCAATTGTAGTTCGTCTAGGAATCAGGAAAAGAATAAACCAGTTTTTTTTTTTTGCAATCAAACATAAGCAGACGGGCGTTCAAAGGAACCATGGCACCAGTAGGTTGCATCCGCCCGCCCCCGCGTATCAGCGCCAGGAACACCCGCTAATCAGGACCAGGAAAAGACCCACAACCGCGTGTTCAATCACGTCGCAGTGTCTGTGACGGACATCGAGGCCTCTGTCAAATGGTACTCTGAAATCTTCGGCTTCAAGCTGCTCGGGGGGATTCAGCACATCAAGCGGTCGGAGAAGCCCGACGACGCCATCTTTGGCATCTACCCCGAGACACTCAACGAGGTGAAGCTGGCGTGGATGACGACGGGCAACAGCGTCGGGTTCGAGATCTTCGAGTTCATCGTGCCCAAGGCCGAGGCGCAGGTCAAGAGCTTCGAGTTCCACAAGGGCGGCTTCTTCCACGGCTGCGTGACCGACCCGGACCCGGATGCCCTGGCGGAAAAGGTGGTGCAGTCGGGCGGGAGGCGGATCGGCCAGACAGTGGATCCCCTGGGCAATGGCACGAAATGCCTGTACTTGGCGGATCCTTGGGGCAACGTCATGGAGGTCTTGAATGTCAGCTTCGATGAGATGGCTTCTACCACTCCCATCAGGAAGCCAAAACTATAGCATATATAATAGCCAGCGGCTCACCATGTGATTTTGTCACGAAATAAATGATTGAATGAATCTAGCTGGACCACCTACAGCTCCATACGATGACTGGTCAGTGCGTCGTTGTAGGTGCGATGTCAACTCTCATGATGAAGGTCAGAGTAGAGTCAGAAAACACCTTCGGTATTCTGTCCCTTGAAAATCGATCATTGCGCAAGATTAGCGGTTCGCTGTACTTTGTTTTGTGGACTAGACCTTAAAAATGCCTGTGTCTGGCTAGCTCTGGTTTTGTAGTGCTCTCTTTCTCGGCTTTGTTATCATTGTCTAGAAATACGCTGCTAATTCTCCGTGAGAGGTTTTGCCCATTGCGCGAAATCAGATACTCTGTTCGAGTGTAATAAAGCCAATATAATTGGTTACTCTACTAACCTTGAGGAATTGAAACATCACCTGGTCTCTTGCACCAGACAACGAAGAATATACTGAAAATGCCCTAGGGTAAGGTGAGGACTGCGTGAATAGCGCCCGATCAAGTCTCCACAATTGCGGCAAGGAGCCTGGACATGGGTGGGCGGCAACTCATCAAGCCTGATCCACTTGGGGCGTTTGGCTGATCACAGAACAGAATCTGCACTGTGCATGTACCCACAGGGATACTTTGGTGAATGGCCACGGCTCTGGACTCATATTGGCCATCGATCCCTCACCAACCCTGCGTATCCATCTTCTTTTCTGTCTTCTTAGATCGCCCAAAATCGCTTCCATTATGCCTACACCAGCCTCCGCACGCCCGGCATCTCTTGGACAATTTGCAGTCGTCCCGCCCGAGGTTGTCGCAGCCATCTCTTCTCTCCTCCCGAACCGCGATGTCAAATCGCTCCGATTGACATGCAAACACCTCTGCGGCCTAGTAAATTTGAAGGTTGATCGCGTCTTTCTTTCCCCCAACCCGCGAAATGTGGAAGTCTGTAATGCAATTGCAGCACACGAGGTGCTCCGCCAAAACGTCACTGAAATCGTTTATGATGATGCGCGCCTGGCCGACTCGTTTGAAGTCGAAGATGATGGGTTTTCAGACATCGATGATCCAACACCCAGTAGTGGCGTTCCGCGCGAGTATCTACGCATCTACGAGGAAATAGTCGGGCGTCTAAAGCGGTATGGACGCGGAGATGTTGAGCGCCCAGATCACTCTGAGGTTGCTAACAAGCTTGCGTCAAAATTAGACTCTGAGCAATCGTACCAGCTTTATAGGCAACTGGTAGACGAGCAGCAAGCCGTTATTGACGCTGGTGCTGATCAAAAGGCACTGGAACTCGCTTTAACGCGTTTCCCCCGCTTACAAAGGATTACTTTAACCCCAAGTGCTCATGGCGAGCCGATGTTCCCGCTTTATGAGACGCCTATGATTCGCAATCTGCCGCCTGGGTTCATTTATCCCATTCCACATGGCTGGCCAATGCCCATGCCGAATTTCCCCGATCAGCCTCCTCTTGCACCTTGGACGGATGAAGCAGTTCGGAGTCGATGGCGTGGGTTTTGCTTACTGACCCGTACTCTTGCTGCATGCCAATCGGCTACTGTCTCGGAATTTGTTATTGATACTAGTCAGCTTCTTACAGGGCTCAATTGTCGAATTTTTGACGATTCAAGCTATGATGAGTATCAAAGTCTACAGGATATTTTCAATCGGCCTGCCATGTCGCGTATTGACCTTGCTCTTGCTGTCCGTGGTCAGGACGGCGAAAATTGGCCCCAGTCCCGCAGCCAACATCTGTATAGCGCGCTTGACAAGGCCGTTGGCTTGAAGCATTTCAGCTTTTCGACCAACGCTAATATTGATACCGGTGGATTTATCTCGACAGGGACAGAGGAGCAATTCATCCCAATTCGCACGCTGTTCCCAATCAACACGTGGACGCAACTTCAACACTTTGGTCTCTCCCGTTTCTTTGTAAAACAGGCAGATCTTTTTTCTGTTATTAGCGAAATATCGCCAACACTACGATCCATAGAGCTAAGCTTTCTTGCCTTTATCGAGTCTAGCGGAAACTATCGGGACTTGCTGCGTGATATGCAGCAGAAGCTTGGCTGGGGTGAGCGACCGGCTGCTCAACGCCCCAAGGTCACCGTACACCTTGACCCAGAGTATGGACCTGGGGCGCAGATATATATTGACATTACCAAGGAGGTAGAAGATTTCTTGTACAATGGTTGTGATAATCCGTTTGGGGAAGATGCAAGTGATGCAAATGCCGGGAACAGAATATTTACAGGCACAGGTTTCGAGCGCCATGTTTGTAATCCAGCCCTGGATCGGCCGAATATGGGTCCGTATCAACTTATGGCGCTGGGAATTGTGGAAAAGGATGAGTTTTACCACCTTGGGATGCGGTAAGGACGACAGAAAGCCAATGTTAAGAAAATAAACGGATAGCACAACAAATAAATTGTTTCCTACTTCGACAAACCCCCAATTCCCTGCTAGCTCTATCCTCTGCCAACACAAACGTATATGTTTGGCTGCAATCCGGTGCAGTCATTTTTTACTGCAGGGTTCCATGAGTAAAAGTCGTTTAGATCAATCCCCTTGTCATTGGCAATGGCCCAGCATCCGTCACCGGGCTGAACAAAATAGAAGTCTGTGCAGCCTCCAACCATGCCATCTTGCGTGGGGGTGGGCGTGGACACAGCCCCTCCAGTCTTTGTGGTAGTGCTCTTTGTCACTGCGCTAGTGCGTGTCGCTTCGTTTGACGAGGAAACGCCAATGCAAACATAGACTGTTGCCTGCAGTCCCATGCAGTCTGTTTTCACAGCCGGGTTCCAGGCATAAAAGTCCGATAGGGAAATGCCCTTGTCGTTGGCAATATCATAGCAGCCATCGCCTTCTTGAACCTGGTAGAACTTATTGCATGTTGACACCATGCCCTCCTGTATGGGAGAGGGTGTGATAATGCCAGTGCTGGTACTCGTGGCCGTCGTAGTGGTGACTGATGCGGAGACACTGGGAGGCGCAACTTCCAGATCTGACTCGATGCAGTAATACGTGCCTACTGTCATACCGGTGCAATCACTCTTGACTGATGGGTTCATAGAGTAGAACTGCTCAATCTTTAGAAAAGTATCAATGAGAACCGATTCACACGTGTCATAATCCTGCGGGGCGAACCAGGCAGTGCAATTTTCGATTTCTCCTGCAGCTCGAGGGCTTGGAGGGGCTATGGCGCCTGTGTCTGGGGCTACATTTTTTTAACTCTTTAATTTTCTAGCCTCATAAGAGTCACGGGAATACTTACTGGAAGTAGGAGATTCGAGAGCGACACAATAGGACATGCTCTCACTGACCGTGCAAGGATATCTGTAGGTGTCGGTCGTGTTTGTGGAACCCGATGTATTCTGCTTGAGAGAGGGGTTCCAAAGAACAAATTCCTTCTCCATGTCAATAGTAACAAGGGCAGAGGGCTAGTCAAAAACTTACCTCAGGAGTAGCACCATAGATATGGGCCATGGACCAGCAATCTGCCAGCTGAGGAGTATTGGTCACATTTTCAAGGTATAGATAGCTTTTGTAGACAGTTAGAATAGGATCTGGCATGGAAGGGGTAAAGCGTGCTTACTCGTAACAATCCTCTCTGGTATTATTGGCTAGAGGAATGATTGGCTGCGTGTTTTGGTAGTCTTGGAAAGGATCATCGACCATTGGCAGGTCTGTGGTGGGTGTTTGAACAAATTCTTTAGACGAAGTGGGTGGCAGGTATCCAGGGTATGTTGATATGTAGCCAACTGGCCTAATGCAGTAGTAATAGTCCTTGTAGACATTGGTGCAGTTGTCCCAGACATGAGGATTGAGGAAGAGGCTTGACATCATGAGCAAGTGTCGGGAAAGCAATAGGTGGTTAGAAAGACGCTTACAAGTCTTTGAGCGTAATGCTGTATTTGGATGTGAAATAGGAGCAATCTTCTCCCGGCTCTACAAAGTGATATTCGCCGCATCTAGAGGTGGTATTATCGGGTGTAGGAGAGGGGACAATTCTAAAGATAATATCAGTGAAAGGCTCGGGCAAAGTAATAATCGAACAAGCAACGTACGCAGTGGTGGTTACGATCTGTTCAGAGCCCTGAGTGTTACTTGGAATTGCATAATTGCCCTGTGGGTTGCTGATGCAGAGGCTTTTACCCTCAAAGTCCTTGATATTACTGTCATTCACAAATCAGATTCAGATCAAACTTCATTGTAATAAGCTATACTTACGAGCAGTCCAAGCTCACTTCCGGGTTCCAAGAGATGATTTGCGCATATGTGGCATTGGCATGTCTGGCAATGGTCATGCAAGAATCTCCAGTTTGAACGGAGTATGGCTCGCAGGTTCCCGGCTCAGCTCGGATCCAGGCTCGGGACGACGATGCAACAGCTGATCCAGAAAGAAGCAAACTTCCAAGAACGCCGAGTTGCATTGTGGGCACGAGTCTAGCTAATGTGGAGTTTTTTGCGTGCTTAGAGAATGAATGGACAAACGAGTGAAGAACAATGAAGGAGTGTATGGATATTTTGATAATTGGGAGGATAAGGGAGAATCAAAGTGTGTAAATAGAAATACAAATGGAGAAGATCAGACTTTTGTGGAGGGTTCTCGCGACTATTCACTCTGCACCTGCACGGCTGGTCAAAGCTAAGAGCTCCTCCTTCTATTGGCATCGGACTTAAGCGACGACTGAGCTACACAACATAGTCGCACCCCTGAGCTAATCGGAAATTGCATTTAGGGACCGGAGACTTTGCAAACCACCGTGTTGTATATGCCTCATCTTCGCCGACTCTCGAAATTTGATTCAGCGGTGCATGATGCCTCCTCGGTCGGCAGGCCGAAATGTGGCGCACAAGTGTGCCAAGAATTGAAAGATGTTGCCAAGTGGATAAATCGCATCAAGGCTGAAGCAAAAGTCTGCCGGCTTCCGAAGTGTGTGATAACAATATGCCCATTCTCAATATGTGCCGCTTGGAACTTTGGTGGTCCATGGCCAATAGAAAGTGAGGTATACTCCACTCAGCTGATGGTGCGCGTCTTGGCAAGCTAGCAGATTTAGGATCACCTGCCCTCGCGTGTGCTGTATGGCCGCCTGATTTGGAGCAATGCAGCGCAACATGAAGCTAACTGTGTGGAGAAACATGCAGCACCATGCAAATAAGTCACCTTTACGGCCTGAGCTATCCTATAGTGTGTGATGACCGTAAACGCGCAGGTAGGTTAATAAAGCTAGCCTCTCATAGGTTGCCTTGATCCAATTAACCTAAATTTCCTGCTGCAAAAGACCCTGGCCGACAAATGGATGTGCCGGAGACGCTATATTGGGCACTACTTCTTTTTAGAAATCATTCTGACATTAATTCGCTCATGTATTGCCCAATGAATCAAGGTAGCGAACCACTTGTTGGTGTTGAGCCTTGAAACCCTTCGGCTTAGAGACTACAAACTCGGAAAGATCTGCGGGTCCTTCTCACGAGGCAGTCTGCCTTGTATGCAGGGGAGACCTTTAGATCGTATTGTCTTACAGGGAGGCTGAGAGAAATGGCACGAAAGCTCCTTTAGCTTTCCTGCAGGACGGAGATGAAGGCCGGTGAGCGGGTGGGCACAATACACAAGTACTCAGACTCGCTAGCGGTTCATGTGAGTCGGGCTTGAAGTGATGGGTTTCTACAATCGGATGTCGCGGCTAAAGACTTAGAGAAGATAATTTGAGCTGTGGCGGAAAGGATATCACTCTCTCCGAACTCAACTCATAAACTCACCAGTCAATCCTCCCATCTTTGGTCCACTATCGCTCTTTACATCTCAACTGCGTACTTTCATTGCAATCTGAATATTATTACATTATGCTATCACCTTTGGGTCGTCACCCAAATACCTTCTTTTCGGTGGTATCATTTCTTTTCATATTATGTTTTCTCCATGTCGGAGCCCATGCGCATCTTGCTGGGCATCGCATAGACCATCACCATGCTTCCATGGATACAAAAAGACTCCTTTCTCGCCAGGCAACTCTTGCCTCGAACATTGCCGCATCCGGCCAGAACGACTACACTTGTGGCCCGGACAAGCCGTGTGTTAACGGGGCTTGCTGTGGTGAAGATGGCTGGTGCGGGTACAGTCCCAAATACTGCGGAGACGGTTGCCAGTCGAATTGCGACGCAAAGGCCGAGTGTGGTGAGTATGCTGACACGCCTGGGAAAACCTGCCCTCTCAACGTGTGTTGCTCTCAACACGGCTTCTGTGGCACAACTGCCGACTTTTGTACAACTGGATGCCAGTCCAACTGTGGAACTCCCAAGCCGAGCGCTTCCCCTTCCGATGTCCAAAAAATAGTCATCGGATATTGGGAGACATGGAATATGGCTAAGCCGTGTGGCACGATGGGTCCCGGAGAGATCCCCGTCCATATGCTTACCCACCTCTATGTGTCCTTTGGGTACATTAATGGGGCTTTCCAAGTTACCAACATGGATGGAATTGACCCTAGCATTTATAAGAATATCGGAAACGTTAAAGCCAGAAACCCCAACCTTAAAATCGTGATCGCTCTTGGCGGCTGGACTTTTAGCGATCCAGGTCCTTGGCAAGCTGTCTTCCCGACTCTTGCCTCTACCAAGGAAAATAGGGCAGTCTTTATTCAAAACCTTCTCGGTTTCCTATCCGAGTATGGCTATGACGGCGTTGGTGAGTTTCCCCATGACTGATTTACCGTTAAAAGGAAAGTTGACATTGACGGATGTTTCAGATTTTGGTAAGTTTGGACTTGTGTATTGAAATTGTTTTTGGAATTAACCAATGCCCAATAGACTGGGAGTACCCAGGTGCAGAAGATCGTGGCGGCTCAAAGTCTGACGGTGAGAACTATACGGCTCTCCTCAAGGAGCTACGTGAGGCTATCACCGCAAGTGGCCGTGACTACATCATCACTTTCACCGCGCCATCTTCATACTGGTACCTACGTCACTTTGACCTTAAGGCGATGGAGGCGTATGCAAATTGGATTAACCTTATGTCTTATGACCTCCATGGTGTTTGGGACAGAGATAATCCAATAGGCAATCAGGTGCTGGCTCATACTAACCTGACGGAGATTGACCTGGCACTTGACTTGGTAAGTTGACCTCACCGACGTTTCAGGCATTTTACTAAGACCGATTTCTAGTTTTGGCGTGTTGGAATCGATCCCTCCAGTATTGTCCTTGGGCTCGGATTTTATGGGCGTTCCTTTGAACTTGAATCTGCTTCATGCTGGAAGCCAGGATGTAATTTTAAAGGGCCTGGTGAAGCTGGCCCTTGCTCTAATACACCAGGAATTCTGTCGTACAGCGGTGAGTGATATTTATCTTCCCACCCATATTAATCAAGTTAGACAAAGTTTTCTTACTCATTATATGCACAGAAATCAGAGATATTCTTGATAAAACAGGCGGAGAATCGTACTTTGACGAAGCTGCCGCTGCCCGATACATGGTGTATAACGGACATAGCTGGATATCGTAAGTACACATGCTAAATGTAAAGACAGAGATAAATGATCGAGCTAATCATGTCTTGAAAGGTTTGACGATGCCACTACGTTCAAGATGAAGGTAGATTATGCCAGCAAAATGGGGCTTCATGGCCTAATGATTTGGGCTATTGATCTCGACACCGGCAATCTCGAAGCTCTCCGAGCCATCTCGAATAGTGAGATGATCAACAGCACAAACACTCCTTTTACACTAGTTGATCTGGAGAGAATTTTCCCGGCCGAGATGGTTCCTCCGAAGGACGTCAAAACCAATTATGGGCTTGTCAACTTCGGTGCCTCTGCAAACTCCGGTCAGATAGACCCAAACGAAACGGGCTTTGGATTCATGCTTATAACGGGAGACTCATTCGCTGTCTCTTCACTTAAAAAGAGGAGTGATGAGCCCGAACCATTCGTTTTCCTGGATTGCCCCAAAGATGTATGGGATCAACCAGCGGACCAGGTCCAAAAGGCCAGGGTTGCGTGTTTTAGTGATGACGTTGAGGGTTGTTTCCGAATAATGGAGCGTGGTGTTGAAGGTACAATTGTCGAGATGCCAGATAATGTCCGTCTTTGAACCGCATTCATGGTCGTATGATAAGAGCTGACTTAATTTGACAGTGCGCTCCTAACTCGTTTGCAAGAGCAATCTCCCTTGAGGTGTCGACAGGTAAGCGAGGGGACAAGGTCGAGTCGTTCAAAATTATACTTACTCTTTATCCAGATCAGACTATGCCGGTTGGAAAAAGAAGCACACCCCCCACGTCGCAGGTTTTTGACTTTTCATTCGACCTAAATCTAAACAACACTCGCAGAGACACCGACAACACTGAGGTTCGGATAGATTATTCCAACACTAGAGGGTACTGGAATGCCGCTGTTGACTCTCCTGGCATTCAGTCTGGTGGTTCTGCTTCCGACAAGCTGGCAAAGAGATTCTTTGCTGAACAGGCCTCAGACTGGAGAACAATGTACTCTGAAGCTAAAAACCAGTTGCTCGAATCCGACGACGGAGATTCCATCACAGAGAGTATCAAGGCCCCGCTCCTATGGGATACTATCAACGAATGCAAAGTCAATGGAGATGACTATGAACAGGGTTTCGGAGCATCTATCTCAGGAAGTATAAATGCCAAGTTCAAGTTTGGATTTTCCTTAGTTGTAAGTCACAATTCCTGGAAACATACACTAAATTTGGGAACATGGCTAATCATATCAACACAGGCCTCAATGGACAACCTATTCGACGTGAAACAAGCCAACGGATTCTTAAATGTCAAGGGTGTTTCCAACATGACTTACTCAGTCGGTGGCATTGGCGAGTTTGATATCACAAAGGCTGGCAAGGGCAATCCAGCTTGGACTGATGAAAAACCCAGTAACCGCGGAGGCCATGAAATCGCAGCCTCGAGAACGGGTGCCGCGGTTAGCTTTCAGCCATACATTGAATATAACTACATGCTGGCTTCATTCAACGACACAGCAACAGGCAGCGCGAGCCCTAGCGGGCCGTACTTTGACGGGAAGCTGAGCGCCGAAGTCAACTCGGACTTTGGAGGGTTCAATTTCAATTTCCCTCCCAATCCATCGGACAGAGCTGGGACACGAAACGTGGACCGACAAAAGGACCGCATCTCCCTCCCAAGTCAAGACAACAGCGTTTACAACACAGCCGGAAAGGGCGGTAGGATTGCTTTAAGCTCCCGATTCACCTTTGGCCTGAAGATCAACTTGCAGTGGGCTAGAGATTTGAGATCCATCGACATTCCCCTCACCGACGTATGTGTGCAGTTGAATCGAGTTTAATACAGTGTTTCAATCGCTAATCTTCAAATTCTCAGATGAAAGCACATTACAGCACGTTAACGCAGTTTACTTTCTATCCAGGCCTTGCTGGTGGTGCAGAGTCCTGTACAGACACGAGCATCACGTAGGTCTTAGCTTCAAACCTGATGTACCCATCTAATCAATCTTAACTAGCAATCTTGCCACCCAACATTACGATATCGATGACGGGTAAGCACTAATACTCGTTTCACACTTCCAACATCAACTTACCTGTTTCAACAGTAACACCCTCGGCTGGGGCAAGTCGAAAGCCCTGCCCTACATTGTGAATGAAGGCGTACGTATTCTACTGATTTTGACGCACTAGACACTAACAAAGACCAGCAAAAACCCAGCGAAGGGGCTCTTTGCTACCCACAAAAACCCTCTCTAGGAAAGACTGCGGCGTGGGGCTATCCCCCTGGCACTAACCTCGTCAACCCGACTACCTATATGGATTTGGACTCAGCCATGGATCTAGATTCAACACAAGGCAATAAATTCAAATGCAAAAACTGTCTTACTTGTGGCGAGGACGACAAGATAACCGGAGCCTGCTGCGGCTGCGTAAACATGGATGTCGTTTATGGATATGGTGACATCGAGACCTGCGAGGGCTGTAATGCAGATGACGGTTCCTGGCCCGGGGATCTTTCACGCATATCAAGAAGGGAAGATACTGATGATGACGAATTCATAGAACTCGATAAGCGAGAAAACGGAATAGCGACCATGTCGGCCAAGGAGGTTTCCGTGTGCGACCAGCCACGACGGTTTTCTCTCACGGCTGCCCCGTATCTGTATCCAGCCTTCCCTGCTGCGGCCAAGAACGATTGGGAAGGCATTCAATCAAACAAATGGGACACCATTTCTCGATACTGGGGCAACACTTCTGTTGCGTGTTCGGATTGGTCTGTTGGTGCCTTGCGACCCCATGACACAGCCTTGGTCCAGAGTCCAAACGGCGTGGTGGAAGTCCGTGCGAAATATCAGAGTGAGTGGATGTTTCCATATGCTCACATCCCGTCTTACGCGGCTAACGCAATCTAAAATAGCTGAACACGTCTTTGAAGGCCAGATAATTGGCGATTTCTTTACCGAGTGGCTTGACAAGGGCGAAATCCCTGGACAAGAGCCTAGGCCATCCAACCCGGCCCGAAAGGTGCCCTGTTACTTCACAGAGCGGTGGATTCTGCGGGCACAGCCGACATTTCCTCGAAGGCTGAATGGAAACAATGTCGCTCTAATCTATCACATGTTGGCCGAGTTGGGCAACGAAGCTCACCTCGACCGACTGACTATTCTGAAGGCCAGGCCAAACCGCATGAAAGGCTCCATGTTTAGCGGAAACCAGCCAGTCAATTCATTGAGATACGCCAGGATGACACCTGATGAACAGCTCTCGGCTACTAAAGAGATGGGTGAGTAATATCAACTAAGCATCGTCAGTTTTCTCCGAGCTCTAACCACCATGTCCCTTAGGAATGGTTTTCACATACCTGAACGAACAAGAAGTTTGGGGCGCCTTTTGCGGCACGTACGAAGCCATTTACGACCTTCTTGGAGAGTTTGACAGTTGGTACACTCAAAACGGAGCTGGCTTCACTATTCCATCTCTGCAAAGTGAGTGGAAGGAGTACATTCACGTGGTCTTGACTTCGCTTGTGACTAGGTCTAAGGCGTCATTTGACTTTCAGCTTACTCTGGCTGCCATGTAAGTCTTCCTTCTGATCGTCTGCCAGATCATGATTACTAATGCGCTTGCACTGAATCAGCCGAATTCCCAGCTTCCGTATGGGCGCAGGTGTTTATGGGTTCCATTGGTTCAACAACCGGTTTGTCAACAGAAGTCTGATCCGGATCGGAAGGACGTGTAGGAATATGGATCCTATTCCGGGATGAGTGTAAATACGCGCAAGGTGAATTTGACACCTGCTCACCGTTGTTGAGACATTATTTTGTATTCCGATGTTCAACAGCCAAAAGAAAATCCAGGATCTAGAATTATATGCGAAATATTACTAAACACATTCTCAAGTCTGCGAATACTTCCCCTGGTCTTTTCCGTTCCAAACCCGGGCAAGATACTCCTCCGCCGTGGTAAAGGAGATATCTGGTAGTAATTTGTTCCATTCATTTGACACGTTCCAGGCCCCAGTGATTGTTCCCTTGATGAATTGCTGCGCGGCGAGTTTTGAGATTGAATTTTCGTGGCCAGCCGGGATTCCAGGATGATTCATAATCGGAACCCATTTCGTGTTCAAATTCCCATTCAAAATGTCAGCCTCGTTGACCTCTTCAATGGTGAAAGGCCCTGCGAAATGCCATTAGCGACAAACAAAGGAGAAGAAATGGACGTGGGGGAAGATAGGAACCCGTTGAGAGAAAGGGAGAAGTTTTTGATTCTTACCTCTGAGCTTTTCACCGAGCTGAATCAGCTCCGCCATTGTAGTCCTTGTTCCGGTGATTCCACCGACGATTGGCCATTCTCCAGGATAGTCCACAGCCTCGGCAACCACAGAAGCCACATCCTGGACAGTTGTGATTACGAGGGGGTAGTTTCCGTCGCCAGCAATGATTGCATGGCGGCTGCCAAAGTCAATGTACATTGGGTTGGTTTTGAAGTGTTGCGTCGTAGGATGAGGATGACCAAAAAAGTCGGTGAAGAGGCCCGGCTGGAACAGGGTATACTCCAACACCTGCAGAGATAAAATTGAAAGTTAAAACATTATATTTTCGATGCGAATTCGGAAAAACTACATTACCTTCTTTTCTTTGTTCACCTCCTCAAGGTATTGACGAACCTCGTCTTTGTACGCGTAGAAAGTACCGCTGTTACTTCGCCTATGCAAGTTTAGTAATTGCACGGCGAGGTTGAAAATTCGATACTCACGTAGCCCACTCGCTTGGTGCAAACCGACGCACGTTGGCCTTGATCGCAGCGTCAATCAGGTTTTTTTCTCGGCCAACAACAGTAGTCGGATCTCCACCCGAGAAGAAGCACAGAAGGACATCGGATCCTTGAAGGGCGTCGACGAGGCTAGCAGCATTGTCATAGTCCACAGTCAAATATTTGACTGTTTCTGCTTCATTAGTTTTAATCGACTGCCAGTTATGTCAGTGGGTGAGCCTTGTTTGGGATGGGGAGCGATCTTGCCTGGCGAGAAAGCACCACCACTTGATGCCTTCCTTTGGTCAGAATAGCTCCAATCACATCACGAGCGAAGCCTAAGCAATCGTTAGGACACTAAGATGTAACATTCATTGGGGATGTACCAACTCGAAGTGCCGCCAGCCACTGCGATTTTAACCATCGTGTATGTTAGCTGAGAAAGAGGTTCTTGGTGATGAAGAATGTTATAATTTGCCTGTTGAGTGTAATTTCTTCATCTCCTGGCTGGTGATGTCTGCCATTTATATATTTAAACCCATGACATGAGTGAAGCTTGGTCGCGGAGTTGTGCGGCGGATTTGCGCCAAGCCTGGTGGAACGGCATCCTAGGCATTTTGCGGCGCTATCGTGAGTTAGCGTTGAAACCATGATGCCAAGCGATGGCTGATTACAAACAATTTCTAGCCTGCGGCCTTCTCGTATTCTCCTGACGTATGAGTGTCTACTATTTGAATTGTGATGCAATTTTCCGACGCTAGAAGTTGATTGCCGAATGTTGTCCACAAGTTGGACAGTTTACCACCAATAACCTCCCTACTAACAATACAATGACGCCTGTTTTTGGGGAGTACACAATACATATGTGGTAGTGATGTGTATAAATTCACGTGTACAAAATCAGGAAAAAAGCTTCGACTCGTCAATACCTTCAATGAAACCGACAGTGATGCGATGTACTCGCCCAACTCTCCATGCAGATTGACTGACAACCGATCAACTTCAATTACCGGCGAAGCCACGACACTTAATTAAACTTTTCTTTAGTAAGTTTCTTTTTGGGAATAGTCTGAGCTAATCAGATCTTCAGTAGCGAATACGCGGTGAACGAAAAATACGATTTGAGCTCAGGCCATAGCTCGGCGAAACTTGACATTAGCTAATTCTCCGAGTATCCGCCCTCTTCGGCTTAGATTGTCTCGGTGCAATGCTAGCACTGAATGCACCACCACACTCAAAATTGCCAAGGCAGGGGATACGACTGTTTCCTTGACATGGCCTACATAAGTAGAGGAAGTCCAAGGAAGTTTTACATCAAACAGGGCAATAATTCCCCACACCTCACTTTTGAGCCAACTGTTTCGGTTTAATTTGCCGGTCGGCAAAATTTATGGTGGTAGTTAAACATGATTTCCCGAATTTTGGGTTGGGGCTATGAAAGAGACACATGTGCTCCATCTTGGGAGTTTTCTCGGGTTAAACATGAAAAGTTTTTGTCAGGGTGCGCAGTAGGGAGTAATAGGGCTTGGTCAAGTTTATTTGTTCTACTAAATGAACGAACTTTAGTCAGCAAATTGTTGAACTCGCGCTGTCTTAGTGGCATGAGTTCACCCGGGACGGAAGTCAGATAATACGGTAGGGTGATACAAGCTATATGTCGAATGTAAAATGGATCTTTGAGCACTGAATAATATCAGTAACAAATACATCCCAGGTGTGATTAGGCAGTATGTGCACTTCTCATGGAAGGTAGCATTCCCTAAAGACTACTCGAAGTGAATAGTCTCGAGAGACTCAGCTGCAACAGGTTCGTCGCCAAGCACTTCACCATCCATGACACCATCAACATAACATTCCCCGATGAGGCTGTATGTTCCGTGACCTGTTGGCCGTATGACAAACGGCACCTCGCCCCCACGGAGGACGCATATAGAATCCCCAGGCCGCGAACGGTGCGGTACCCGTCCGAAACGGCCATTCTCCGTCACACAAAATTCGCGAGTAAAGAAGATTGATATAGCTTCGTCAATTGTCTTTGAAAATTCAGGCGTTATGTTTGCGTGCGGTGTCGCCGTATCGTCTTCGTTGGCTTCATTGTATATGGCCCATGCCATATGGCCTTTAAATGCAGATAGCAGCTCCGGGGAGAGGCGGTTTCGCATAACGTCTATACCACAAACCATTGTACGCGAGAAAGCCATCATAAAATCTGGATCTGGACGAGGTAGTATCTCGGAACGATAGTTGTGACCGAACGCGGTCTCATAGCAGCTCTCAAGCCAGCGAGCGCGACGCTTTTTCGCTCGGCCAGGTACACGATCCGGCTCCTCCCATTTTAGTGCCGCATCAGGATTGTCCTTTAGAATCAGATCAATTGGGGACACAGAAAGTTTTCTGATGGAATCAAAAATCTGCCCTTTACAACTGAGGATACGGCGGTCTTCCGATATGTCTAGTATGGGCTTGGCGCGTCCACCTGCAAAGAATGCCTGTGGTCGAACCGTATAGCTTGTTAATACATCTTCTTGGAGAAGACTCAGATCCGGGGCCCATGACGGGAGTCCTTCAAGTCGCGAGGTGCTTGGGTCGGCCAATGGCCTTTTTTCAGGGGCCAGGCTAAGTAATTTGAGGCTTTGGCCTTCTGTTAGCATGGCTACCGCGAACCGGTGAAATGCATCGGCAACCGAGGACTCATAATTGGGCAGAACCGTTGGTCCAATGGCACCCAGACTTAGAAGTGAGTAGATGTGATCTCTTGGGTCGGTGCAATGGAATGGCATCGTTGCCACGACTCCATCAAGGAGCGTTCCGTGGTTTCTGTAGATCTGGATCATGGATATGGCGCTAACGCAATCGACCGGTATGGTAATTAGATCCCATGGAGACAAGGCCATCTCCGTCTCGGTTTTGCCGTCTAAAAGTCCCTGCTCGCTCTTATTGTCCTTCTTATTTTCTTCCTCAGCTTTTCTCTGTTGATCAACATTCACAAAGCGTTCAACTCCCAACCCTTGGAATTTAAACGTAAGCTGCGCCAACTCCAGCCACGGAACCTCGACGTCTCCGGCACACAGAACAGCCTGCTTAGCCACCGACACTTCTTGCACAATCCACTTCCGGCGGAACCAAGGGCGTGACAGCAGCGATGCCAGCGGCCTCCAGTCATGATCCAGAATATTCGGCTTCGCCTCTTGGCGTAGCCGCTGCGAGTCGCGGCCTAGTTTTGCCGACTTGGCATCTAAATCGACCGCGTTCTCGGGGTCAAAATCGGGAAGCATCTGGAGGCCCTGTCTTATCGAAGCGCCCACGTTGGACGGCACAGAACCGTATATAGGGTCGTCAGCAATACCGAGCCAGATCAACACACGCGTTGCTTGTGAGTATATATCTGCCATCAGCAGTACCTGGCGACTCTTCTCCGTCACGTCTACCTGGTTTATGCAAATAGCGTCGGCCCAGAGAACGCGAAGGTGGTCCGAGCGACGAAAATGTGCCAGTCCAGTAAAGAGACTGTTGGTGATAGAGATGACATCGCCATCGCATGCTATCTCACATTGTTCTTGAGCATTACCCCAGCAGTATGAGATGGCCTCGAAAGCAGGCTTCGTATCCAAGGAAGTGGTGACCAAAGATATGTTGACTGGATCGCTTTCGATACCAGGATGAATGTGTATGAGACGAATACTTCGTGGGTCTGTGATGGGCAAATATTTGTACATACTTTTGAAGCGGCTCTAAGGCCAAATACGTATTGACAACAGAATTCTTTTCAATTAAATCTTAAAATAAAGGAAAGGAGCACCGTCAGGCTGCAGGAAATGGTGACAAAGACCGAAATGAAATGAACCTAGAAAGTCCAACTGAATGTTTCAAAGAGGTATTAAAAATCGTGGCCAAAAGCGGGGTCAAAAGAGGGGGGAAGAAGCTGCTTTTAGCCAGCTGGCATTTGATAAACTGCTTTACGGCCCCGCCAATCGCGTTCTGTAGCTGAGTTTCACTGCGACAAGCGCCTCTGGAAAGATGAGCCAGGCATACATATGGGCATGTGATAGCCAATGAAGACAGGTCATCACTCATCATTACCAAGAGAAGGATTCAGTTGGACGGTAATCCGATTCGCATATAGCCGCGGGTGATTGCTCATACAATTTAGCCACCTCCCAAAAACCCATCCCCAAATCCGCCTGTTTCGCACTCGGGATTTCATTATCACTATGACTCCGGGATGTTTTCATGATAGCAGGTTTGACTTGGAAAGAGGAATGGGGCTAGGGGCCTGTTTAGGCACGGTTGCACCCAAAGCCCCACCTACCATACCGGTCTCCCATAGTAATATAATGTGGCTCAACTTCTTTTCTCAATGGAGTAAATTTAATATGATAGATTTTCTGTTGATTAAAGTACCATTCAGGAAAAGACTAATATAGGTTTAGCTCTATGAAGATTGGCAAAGGTTTATATCAAGGCTGCGGGAAAGGATTGGTAAATGTCGCCATTGCGACAATTGGTACAGTCCATAGCAGCCGTTAAGAGTCTCTACACGGTTTATCACTCCGCACAGAGACAGTAGGTGATATCAGGCTATAACATGGCCAGTAACAATAACATCCTATCAAGGCTATCCCAACCAACGAGCACTCCAAGTGAACAATATCAAGCCACTCGGCTATAATTGGTGCTTGGCCAGGACCCTTATCATCTATGACGCAATTTGTTGGCCGAATCACGAACACCTCAAATTACTAATATCATGTATACAAATGCTTTTCACTCCAGTCCTAGATCTTAGGCACCCACTAAGTTAATAATATGGATCGACCCGGACCTGTGAAATTGACCGGGGACATTAGAAGACTTGACGACGGTAATGAGTAAAGGCCCATGATCAAAGCGCCTTGTCTGATATATGTTATTATACGCGATATCCTAGGCCATTGAGTGAATATTGTGATGGCGAAATGACTTAATTCGCCTTGTTTGTACGAAATTTATTGTTTCCGTTTTATACTATGAGCAATTCTATAGACTAGAACCATACTGTTACCTCTGCTAGGGCTGCCTGATTTTCCATCGCTTTTGCTACCAACACATTTACATAAAATTCAAAGCATACATGTCATTACCTTTCGGGCAGCAGGGAGTCAGCTTGGATGTATCTCCATCCGCAGCTAGGCCAGGTTTCAAGGTCAGATCATGCCATTGCGTGATAGTCTTTTCAGCGTGGGCATCTATTTCGTGGGTTTGAGTACCCAGACGCCCAAGAGGCATATTCATTACATTCCGAATTTTAGATGAAGGGTTGGGGAGATGTGGATATTTGTAGACCCGACGGCGACGATGAACACGAGATAACCTAGTGTCGTAGAACAAGACCGTGTTCAAATTAAGTTGGGATCCACAACATCTAAGAGCCGGGGATGCCATAATTGCGAATAGACATTGGAATTTTCGTACTCAACATTGTGTCATTCATTGGCCATACTAGCGAAAGATTATCTCCACAGGGCGCGTAGGGCGCATAGAACGTATGGCGTGGTCGGGCATGATTGCTGATTGGCTCATCTGAAACCTAAATGGACAACCTAAACCTGGCATGGATTTATGAAAATGATTGTCAGTTGGTGATTTTTGCTCAAGGGCACAGTTGCAAAGAGGCAACAGTTCTTAGTATTCGTTATTGAAAAGAACGAGGAACATGTTTATTTGGGAACATTTACGAGGACATTGTCTTCGAGTACATGTAATTGTTTCCGTCTTTACTATGATAGTTATTTTGACTAAGATTGGTGTTATAACGTGGTCATAGCGACAAATGACTTTTGGTGCAATTCTACAGGGTTTGTTTGCATGTGAGCAACTGCCCCAACCAGTTCCATTCTTCATCGTTGGCTTACGGAAACGCTTACTATCATCGAAAACAGGGATACAATGTGAAATGAATGATTCCTGAGTACTCTTTGGTATCATATGAGCTATTCAGGTCAATCGCGCAATTAGATATAAAAGTCATCAGCCCGACAACCTCCATTCTGAACCATCTTCAATCACTGATCCATTCATTATATACTCATCTACAACACTCTTTCTATAATTTCTTTTCGACATAATTATCAAAATGTACGTATTTCCGCCACTCGATAAAAGCTTGACGCTGACAAACCTAGGACTGCCAAACTTTTCCAGTCCCTCCTGGTTGCAGCTGCCTTTTCGATTGCATTTGGAAGCCCGATTGACCCTCGTCAGATCGATATCAAGGCAAATATCGACCGTACGAAAGGCACTATTGATGTTACGGAGGCGAATGTTAACCTTGCCAACATCGAGCTTAATGGCCAAGGTGATATTGACCCCAGCAATGTCAATATAGAGGTCATCGAAACAGGTCCCAAGGAGAAGAGACAGGGTCTTACTTTGCCTCCCCCTCTGCCTCGTCCATGCCCCAAGACTGGTCCTAGGTTTGGAATTGAATGTTGGATACCGAGGCAGGTTTCGGACGAGAACAGCCAGAACGAGAAGAGACAGAAGATCGAAAATGGTCGTCTCGTTCTTCCTCCCAACTTGAAAGACCTGCCGTTTGTTCCCAACAGTGAGAGGGATGTGACTGATGAGACCGGTCAAAACGAGAAGAGAGAGACGATCACGGACGATGAACTTGCTGGCCTTCCTCGACCGGGTCTTGCTTTCCCCCCGCACCGGCCTGGCAGCTCAGGACTTCGTTGCATGGGGCAAAACTGTCCCCCGGGAAAATGAGGCAGATGAGACCGGCCAGAACTAGCAGGGGCGGAAGATTGAGAATAGTGATAACATTCTTCCTCGTAACTTGACAGGCCTGTCATTTGTTTTCAAGAGCAAGAGAAAGGCGGCTGATGATTGGAGGAAGGGAATTATTTTGATGTTTGGGATTATTACAGTGGTTTTTTTTTATTTAAACTTATCCCCAATAGGTTTAATTTTTGCCACTGTAGATAAATATAAACATACTTAATTGCTTAAATTCGCATACCGTTTGTAAAGTTATTTTCACGAGTAACTGGAGCTAGGTGACATTCGATAGATTGCTCTCCAACCTAGCTAATGGCTAGACCTATCTGATTGTCATTGTCACCCGCACGATGTACGGTCAGCTGGAGATCAAGTAACCATGTGATGACCAGTGAGAACAATGCATCACTCGTTACTATGTACAGTACTTATTTGTACGCTAATCCGATGCGCATTCAGAAAAGGCATAATGAAGGCTTGATGAAAGCTATAAATGCCAAATGATCATTGTGCCAGTAATAATACGCAAATTGTAATAAAATACGTAAACCATGCACATTGGCTTGAGAAACAGCACACTAATGAAACTCATGGAAGGTCATTATTAACTCATAAGCCAGTATCACTTAACATTTATTAAATATAAGTCTTTAAGGACAAAAAGAAATGCCTTTCTCGTGCCTTTCAATCACAAGTCTTCACAAGGTGCAGGTTTGCTCTCGGTGATGTTTCTTCGTATTGCTCGCTCAGGCCGAACTCTCGGACGGCCCAACTCATCGCTGGCCACCAATGCCTTGGTAGGAGAGTCATGATAGAGGAGAATTCTCGTTCGGGGACTCCATCAATCCACCAAATCTGGCGTCCTTTTTTAACCACCATGAAGAAGTAACCCATGATGGCTAGTGCTCTGTGATCTTGGGATGCAAGCAGTTCCACGAAATCGCCGGTTGTAGTGATAGGAAACTGGAGTGGCTTTACGTGTGGTAGTTGAGAATAAATGTAACAAAGATGAGCCACCGCCAATTCGTATGTAGAACTATTTCCTTGGTCGAGAGATCCGGGAGCAGAGGGGTGGCTCAGCAGGAAGTCAAAGCTATTGGCTTGACTTCTGAATAAACTAACACGGCTTTCAAACATCGGATCGATGAGTTCTTGGTAGGCATCCATCTGTTTGAAATATGGCCCAGCCATGGTAAGTAATCTGTAGCCTTTTTTCAATGGAATAAACCAATGATGCGGCAGCCGTTTGCCATCCTCGACAGTAGGGTTGGCGCTCGCGTGGATAGAAATGAGAGCACATGTAGCAATAATGCTTCCTGCATTATCCTTATTCATACCATCGCTCAATTCTAGTCTGTGACATTGTATGGCACGTTCCATGTATTTATGTGACGCTTCTCGGAGCGATTGATCGTGTTTATTGGAACGTCGAAGATGGAAGGCTGAGAGACCGAGCAGAGCATCCATGGCAGGCTGAGACTGTGCAGCCTGCTCCAGAATCCAGAGAGACCAAGCGAATTGAATTTCCGTCACATTCAGTGTCATTTCGAGATAATGATGAAACAGTTGAAGTTCGACGAGGTGTCCAGCGGGTGAGTTCGGGCGACGTGAAAATAATCTGTACGATGATAATCGATTGCTCGAAACATTATGTTTCCCCCGTAGAGCGGAGTGTGGTGGCAGAATATTCGTCGAGTCGATTTGTGCATGGCATTTTGGAAGGAGTTTTGAATTTGGTCTGTAATGGCCTGGAGGGTGGCGTGAATCAAAGTATTCACACATCAAGCCTTTCTTGATGCAATTTTTACAAATAGGCCGCTCCTCATCACACTAGTGTAGTGTCATGTTAGCCGTCGAAACCCTTCCGAGCCTATTGGCAATAGAGTAAGCACCTTGATGCGGCCTCTTTTGCACGGCCTGCAACCTGTCCTTGACTTGTGATGCTTTCTCCGTCGTGGACGGTCGGGAACCTCGTTATTTGGGGATTCATTAGATCTGTCTGGTGTGAGTTCGTTGGCATCCATCGTTGGCCTAGCAAAAGGCGTCTTGTGTTGGCGGGTAAGAAGTAGTGAGCAAAAGGATCATCTGAAGTTTGCGTCGCGAATGGCGGACAAGACGCTTTTATTCTCGGAGCCAGGGTGTCAATGCCGATGATTAGCGACAACGCTAGCTGTGGCTCAGCCAAGCTCGGACACGGGGCGAACGCGACCGAAAGCCCCGGCACCCCGGACAATATTACAACTCTAATGGGGCACCCGGTTTGTGCCAATCAACCAGGTTTCTCCCGGTAAGGCACAGAGACATTTGGTATAACTTATTATCCTTCCCACTGATAATGAGCTCTTCTCCTAGACTGGGAACTGGCGGTGGCGTCATTGGTGCATACGCGGGGACAACACGCAGCAATAAGTTCATTCTGGCTTTGGGTTAATGACAGGGTTGGGGCACGGAAACCTGGGATCATTATTTTCTCTTTTCTGGAAGACGATGATTGCAAAATTGAATGACATTAAATAGTGTTCCAATTTCATAACGCTGCATATCCCATATCTCCAGAGTCCAACCGCCACCATAACTCCACACGCCAAGCCGTTCCTCCGCACATCTACTGTATGGTGTCCATACGCGGCCTCGCCTGCATTTCTGCTTCCAGATCCAACCCAACCTTTACATTAGCTGCCAAGTATTTCGAAGGGTGGAAGATGTTGAACAAGATGCTTGCAATCGCCATTAGTATTGCGTCCAAGACAAAAATGTACACCTCTTTCGACTGGAGTTCTGAATCATGCCCCATGATGTACTCAGCCATGCGAAAAATGGAACGAATCAGAATCAGGACACTCGTGATGTATATAATCGTAAGGAATTGTCGCCATTTGACGGTAGTGGTGGAGCTTCTCTCGGTCGGGCTTTTGTTCACACGAAAGTGAAACAAGCCTGTGACGATGATGAACAAGCCAAAAAAAAGGACTTGAACTACCAATCCGGCGATAATGATTTTCTCTCCCTCGTCTCTTTCGTCTTCCGTTTCGGCGTTGACCAACTTTCCGCCACCTGTTTTTATACTTTGTAAGCACATTTCTAGGAATAAAATAGACCTGCCTGCAGTTGGGTCAAGCTTACCAACTCCCTGCAATATAATTGAAATAATGTCTCCAAGGAGGAAAACCTTTGTCAGCCAATTTGGCCGAATTAATGAATGTTGCTCGGCCCCTAGTAGTTGGACTAATCGGCCTAGTATCATATAAATAGTAGCGGCATAGCAGGTCGGGCCAAGGAGAAGAAGCAGATTTTGCATCACATAAGGTGGAAATGAGTAGTCGGGTGCCTGCTCAGACCCAATAACCCTGCCAATAAATCCAACCGCCTCAACTTGAGATGTTCGGTTAGCAGCCAACCAACACAGTCGCCGGGGAGGGGGCACATACAAACTGAGCCCACCAAAAATGGTATAAAGAACCATGTTCTGGTTTTGATGATCTGGAACAGGTGGACAGCAGAAGTTGCCCAAAATATAAGCATCAATATGATGTTTGCTGGAAGGTTAGGTTCGTATCTGTAATAATTGACTGCCATTTTGTTGCGAGTCGAACTCCGAGAGTTTCAAATTGCAATCCAAGACGGACCAAGTATGCTTCAATTTCGATGAGGCTTGTGTTTTTGGGAAACCAGATTGGCATTTATTTGATATGTTTGGAGCCTGGCAGGAGCGACAGAGGTTTTTAATGTCGCGTGCCTTCTTGGGACTACAAATTGTGCTCTACTCCGATTTTTATAACACAACCGTGGAACCGAAACAACCGAGTCATTAGTGTACGAGTCGAACCACAAGTCGGCCATGATATTCTGTCGTCCTGATTCTTATTGGTTTCCAAACGGCGGCTTTTCGTGATCAGAGGGGCGAATGACCGAGATCGCACCTATCTTAGATCTCAAGGGGCTGTGCGTAGACGTCGGCAATTCCTCGTGCGGACCTAACTCCAATTGTTTTCGCAGCTGTATAGTTCGCTTAGACGAATCTCGGAACACCGATGCCATACGAATGCTAGAAAATGACACTGAGCCCGAGCAATGGTCAAAGTTCTTGGTGTGCTGGGGGAGCCCTGTCTCAACTCCATGTGGAGATCGGAGGTCGGAGGTAAAACATCACCTTCTAATTGGGCCACAATACGGTGCTCCACTCTCTAGTGAAAGCGGCCCAGTTATCCTGAGCGGGCAAGCGGGCTGTAATTTGATACCGAAATTCTCAGATCATTGCCGTTGTGAGAGACAAAGGGTGCGTGGCTTAGAATCAGCATGACGCGTAAACTTGTCCAATCCTACGCTTCGCTAAGTCCATCTCCTCTTACAGGTGGCATGAAATGTACAACCTCAGTACCAAGTCATTCTGCTCATGCATCAATGGTGAAGTTGTAGTCGCCCACAGGGCTGGGGACCAAGATTTATCGCCCAAAGTCAAAGCTTAAATATGAACCCCATTTCTAACCCCTACAAACAGGATTTACCGAGATTGTCAAAACCACATGTGGGGTGAGCTGGTCTACATGTACAAGCCGGAACGTATCCACATATCAACGTCAATCACTGGATAGGGTAGCAGATTCAAGCGTCATCTTGAATATCGTAAAAGATATTGTTTCAATTCCGTCCTATTTAATGCCTCCACGTTTGCGAACGTAATCTCTGCTTCTCGACAATGGGCTTGGCCCCATGTTCGAGCAGCAGAAGCTTTGCAATAGCATCGTACCTGTTCTTTATTGCCCACCACAGCGGCGTCTTCTTCTTTTTAGATTTTGAGCTCACGAGCGCACCTTTCTCCAGTAACAGCTCGACCATGGCTTTTCGACCTTCACTGGCGGCCCATACCAAGGGCGTATGCCCATTCGCAGCTCTCGATTCGATGTCAGCGCCCTTGTCAAGCAGCAATCGCACGGTACCCTCATGCCCTTCTCTAGCAGCTTGCGAAAGCGGGGTTAGGCCCGATAAATCCCTAGATTCAAGGTCGGCACCTGTGTCAAGCAGCAATTGTACAATGCCTCGTTGTCCTTGCTTTGCAGCGTTAGACAATGGTGTCCGGCCATTGCTGTCCCTTGATTCAAGAAAGGCGCCCTCATCAAGTAATAGCATCACAACAGATGCATTACCTTCTCTTGCAGCGCACGACAACGGTGTCCAACCATGCTCTTCCATTGACTCAATCTGGGCGCCTTTTTCGAGTAGCACCATCACAACAGTCTCGCACCCCTCCCTCGCTGCATGACATATTGCTGTCAAGTTCCATAGGTCGTGAGTTCTGATATCTCCCCCTTTTTCCAGTAGCAATCGCACCATGCTCTCATGTCCTTTTCTAGCCGCGTGCAATAGTGATGTACGGCTGTCCTTGTCTTTCGATTCAATGTCTGCCTCTTTGCCAAGCAGCATCTCTGCAATGACATCATTCCCATTCATGGCAGCGTGTGACAATGGCGTTTGGCCATTTCTGTCTCTTGAATTAACATCAGCGCCCTGTCTGAGCAATAAACGCACAATATTCTTGTGGCCTTCTTTCGCTGCATGAGATAGCGGGGTCCTGCCATTCTTGTCTCTCGAGTCCAAATTGGCACCCAGGCTGAGTAGCAGTTCTACCACGGTCATATATCCCCTTTCGGCAGCGTACGAAACTAGTGTCTGACCAGAGCCGTCTTTCGACTCAATGTCGACTCCACTCTCCAGTAGAAGATGAAGAATAGCCTTGTGTTGATTTCCTTCTGGCCATAATGACGCATTTCCGTCCGAGCGGTCCTTTATATCGACTTTGGTGTACTTCCCGAGAATTGGGCGAGAATTGCCCGTCTTGTTTGGAACCAGCGAAAGCAGAGTTGCCGTTAAATCAAGCCTCGGTTTGCTGTCCATGCCATCTTCAACGAAAAGCCTCGCGGCTATTTTTAACACATTTGTGATCTCAATATCCCCTCGTCTCAGGATCATCGCCAAAATTTCTAGATCTTTCGCGTCAAATGATTCTAAAAGCTTCTCAGCGGCATTATTGTTGAGACTCTTCAGTTGCATAATGAGATCCTTTATTGTCGGTAGTTGTTTGACTCGAGTTGTATCTAGGTTATCATGAAAAAGGAAGCCGCAAATGTCGCAAATGACATCCTCGGCACGCTTCCCATAATCTGGAGCCAGAATTTCTGAGTTCTTTGCATCTGATGACATCCCCAACAGGGCATAAATTAAATCTCGAGAGTCGCTGGCCTGGCCTTTGCCAAAATTCTTGAGGAGTGTATAGAGTTCTTGGCTCCGACCCCACCAAGAATCATTCCGTGATGGGCCCGGCATGATATCTAAAACGGCCTGGCAATGGGGCTCGGGCTTTGCCCCTACCAGCAGAGGGGCAAGAGCAAAGAAACGCGCTCGAACGCATTTGGCACCGCAATATACCAAAGCATTTCGAGCATTAGCCACCTCTTGCAGGATCCATATCCTCTTGAACCACGATCGTGATAAAAGAGTCTCCAACCCCTCCCGCTGCAAAGCCGGTAGGTTCAAATGCCTGCTTCTTAGAATGGGTTGCACAGCCGCCCAAAGGTCGATCCAGCGTTGATCTGTATGCTTCCAATCTTTGCACACGTGTTTGTTACTCTCTTCTTACAGATTTCTCAAAGAATCCATAATGGTGTTAGTCTCATGGGTGGATTCGCCCAGCCAGAAAATGACTCTGTCGGCTTGCTTATAGATCTGTCCCATTTCTCGAACTTGATGGCCCCGCTCATTTTCGTTATCTTGGTCAATGCAAATAGCGTCGACCCATAGTATACGATCTTCGCCTTGAAGACGTAAATGTTGAAGAGCCACGAATAAGTTTCGGGTTATCCCCAACATTTGTCCATTAACCCAGATGTTGTTGCCATTCTGAGTGGAGCCCCAGGTATAGGATAACGCTTCGTAGGAAATCACGCTCTCCGGCTCATCCGGCCAAGCAGTAAAGATCTCGCAGTAAATATCAGAACCTTCCGCCTCTGTTTTCAGAAGTCGCAGAAGCCGAAAAGAAGGCCTCGTGAGATCAAGATGATCGTAATTGAACTGATCCATCTCTCGTCCATGAGGATGGAACCTTATGATGACATCTGCAAGTTTGTTGCACACAAGATACCTTAACAATGGATAGCAGAGGCAGCTATTGCTTCACGTGCCTTTGGGTCAATTTGACGTCGATCATGGGGTGATGGATGGAGAAAGGGAGGAGATGAGGGGCGATTTGCAGCTGAAGCTGTTTCAGGCCAAGTCCTAGCCTCGGCGGTTGGACCAACCAGCCAACCAACCAAAACCCGGGAGGGAAATTGATTTGGATTAGCTAAGCAATTTTACCCAATCATATGCCGATTTCTCAGTCACCCGCCAATTAATCATCTCAAGTAGATTGCAGCAGGTTATGATGACCTTGCGGCGATCTCCTGAGATAGATTGCAAATAGCTATTCTGTACAGTACACCAAAAAAGTCTCTATGGCGTGAACTACTTTCAATCAGGGAATTAAAACTAAAGCATTTGGCAATATGTTGAACCATTCTTCGCTGGCCCCCAAGACCGTTGGTTGTGGCCCTACCAGTTTCTTGAGCAGCGCCAATAGCGACAACATTGCAGATGTTGCCCTATCGCTTTTGAGAGTGGTAAGACTGTTTGCACTTTTGTATAAGCCCCGCATAAATATGGTGATGACTTCTAATACCATGTATTTGGCGTTTGGTGTACCGTCGTCCAGGTCCTATTATATAATTGGCCAATTTCTTCTAAGGTACAAAAATACTTTCTTCTACTGTTGAATGGATAAATCCACGTTATTTCCGTGCAGGAGTAATCCTCTGCTAGTCGAGAAACGATGGTGACCCACTACAAATAAATTGCTAGTCTGAACATTAATTTCTGCTGTTGCCCGAGCATCATAGGTTGCGAGCCTTGGCTCTCCTCCTCGGGCAATGTTTAGGCGAAAAGAAGTGCGCTAGAGGTCTTCGTCAGCAGTGACTGGCCTTTGTAAGCTTGGATGCGACTGGATACAATACCGCGTCACTAGGCCCATTTCATCGCCGTGACGTAGAGTAAAGACAACGCGTGGAGTGAAAACCTAAATTCAAACTACCTGCAGTCAACGTTACTTTGCTCATAACAGTGATTGCGACTCTTTCTTGCCATTTGCTTGACTTAGAGTTCTTATGGTAGTTGATCAGGGGAATGGATTGTTATTGGGACTATCGGGGGGAACTTTAGTCCGACCGATGGAAGACATCGGCAACATCGGATACACCAAGTCCCCATCTTCGCCGCTGATATGGGGCACCCTGGCACACAGTACCACCTCCCAAAACACCTTGGCGCCCGGGAACCACAGGGGGGAGCATGTCACGGCTGATGACGAATGACGACGTTTTAAATCACGATTAGTGGGTTACATCACTACCCAGATTGAGCGGGGCTAAAACGCTTGGAGCATCTGATCCAACAGACAGAATGATGGGTTCCACGTGCGATTGGTTACTTGCTGGGATACGAGACCGAACATCAGATCCCGGCAGTTTGTTCACTGTTCAATACACATGGTGTCATCGTGTCCGACTGACAATCGCTTGGTGCTGATTTTCGTGTTCATCGTCTGGGCTGCAAGCGAGGCACTCTGATGACCACCCCGGACAGGCTGTCTCTGTTGGAGTCGGGGTGCAAATCAGGAAGAGTAAATGATTACCATGCTCATTAAAGCTTGTGCTCCTAGGACCACCTTTTGTGCCTACGGGATCGACAACCCCCCATCAGGAGTGACAGCCCTGCTTACATGGCAGTGCCCCGAAGTTTGTGCCAGGGTTACTTTGCACAGTGATAAGTTGACAGTTCCCTCCTGGATTTTCTGGCGCCTCGAGTGATTGACTGCTTTGTTCCATCATAAAACGCTACCAGACGATCTTCCTCAGAAGCAAAGGAGCACTCGAGTCGACGTCGCCATGTTTCAGGTCCCTACACGGCCTATAGCCGTGACGCTAATCATCTTGGCCTTTGCGCTCATCCTCGTCACCGTGCAGTTCACGAGCGCAAGCGACCGGCTCCCCGAAGCTCTCAAGTTCGGCGGCTCGGGTTCGACAGACATCGACACCTGGACGGCAGCAAAGTCAAAATACAGTCATCTTGCCGAAGACAAGTTCACGCAAGTATCCCCAACCACTCTTCTATACGCGCAATTAAGCTTTAGATCCTTCCTCGAGTTCCGTAGTATGCGCGAGCTAACGTATTTGGTGTTCCAGAATAGCACTCCAGACCTACCAGCGACCAAAGGAGCTAAATGACACCCTCACCGTTCTCCTCAGCGAGAAGATCCCGTCCCTCGAGGAAATAGTCGTCGTCTGGAACGACCTCGAAGCCACCCCACCAGAGGACTTCAAATCTGACTTCGGCGTCCCGGTGCGATTCCGCAAATCGAAGGTCAATAGTCTAAACCAAAAGCTGTGGCCGGACCCCGAATACAAGACGCAGGGCGTCTTGCTGTCCGATGATGATGTCTACTACCGCCCCCAGGATCTCGAATTTGTCTTCCAGACATGGCGGAAATTCGGCAAGAATCGTCTAACTGGTGCGCTTGCCCGCTGTGCTCTTCACGATGACAAGGGAGCTTGGAAGTACTCCCTGTGCGGAGGCAAGCCCAAAAAGGACAATTACGCAATGATTCTGACCAACCTGTGCTTCTCCCACATTTCCATGATGGACTACTACTCGTCAGATGAACCCTCGATGGTTAAAGTCCGCGAATACGTGGATGAGCACTTCAATTGCGAAGATATTGCTCTCAACTTTGTTCAATCACACTTGACGCGCGAGGGACCTTTGCTTGTTAATGGCGAAAAGAAGTACGTTAACTATGTGCCTCCCGTTGGCATTAGCTCCAAGCCTGGTCATCTCCAGGCTCGCAGCAAATGCCTCCAAGACTTTGAGGGTATATTCGGCTACATGCCCCTCATCAACGAGACGGCATACATCCAACGGGGTCTTCTTGCATATTGAGGCAACATAAGATGGGGCTATCTGAAATTTGGGACAAACGCAATGAAGGTGTTTGCATTTACGACATATCACGCTGTGTACATTATCAAGAGAACTTAGACGTACCGCTATAATGAGGTGGATGGTGATGAGAATTCAGGTTGTCAGCGCGGTAGATTTAGACTATCAAGAACATTTATCTTTAGGGGTTGCACCTCCCCGCACGGGTTAGACATTGCTTGGCGCCCAGGGCTGAACGCGTACGCTCGAAATGACGGGTCCAGGGGCTGGATGTTTGGTAACGGGAAAACAGCGCATACACGGCAGTCGAATTAACCCACTTAATGCTGACCCCCCTGGTCGACCGTTACGCTACAATGCCGCTAGAAGCTCGCCATGACATCAGCCATCTCGGAGTTAGCCGGTCGGTAAGACGGGACGATTACTACCGATATGCGACTCAAACTGCAAGTTATGAGATGACGAGAGCACCACCGCGCCTAAACAAGCAAACGCCGTCATGGAAAACCCGACCAAGCCAGATCATTCTGTGACATTTTCACATTGAATAAAGGACAAGTCCAAGACATTCGCGTTGATGCCTAAAAATTAGCTCAGAGCTTGATGCATGGACCAAGCCGACTTCTCTTGGCTGAACACGATCCCTGTTCTCTGTGTTCGGCGCGAAAGACTTGATGCGAGAGCAATTTTGAGGCGAACTTACAGCCGGCGCGATTCTGTCTGGCAATTTAGCCAACTTGACCAGTTCTTTGATGATGGCCCATAATAAGACACGGGAACATGAGCAAAAATTTGCCATCTTCAGAAGAAATGGCGCCAACAACCTGGCCCACAGCGGGGACCATACTCACTTCAACTGTTCAACAGCTGAGCCCTATCCTTGCTCATGGGGCGCTTTATAGGGCACTGCTATGTCGTTCATCCCGCTTATCGTGCTCTTAGGGCTGCGGATGCGCAAATACGAGCATTGGATAAATGGATAAATGAAGATGATCAACTAAACATGTCCTAGCTAGGATCCGCTACAAAATAAGGGAGCGGCTGCCAATCGGGTCTCCTGTAGACGGGCTCTAAGAGCGTTTGTATTCTCGTTTTTTCTTGCCGAAATGGCTAATAATCCAGTAAGATGCCGCTATGGAAAGGTGTCACGCGACAATTTTTCCCATGATGACTGGAGATACGAGATCCTTTGCTCGACATGGGGTCCCCAGCCCATCTCGCGTATTTACCGAACAGTCCCCATCACATCTAACTGCATCCAAGCGGCGCTGCATACGAGCTGACCATTCAGAACGCAGCATCCACAGATGAACGCTGTTTGTATCAACTTCTTTGGCAGCTACGGGGCCCTTTCGCTGTGCCACTGATCCCATCTCATAATTTGGCGAGGACAGAGGTTCTCTCCAGCCTAATCACAGTGATAGAGCGCCTCAGTAAAATGAAGATAGGCCAATCAAGAAATTCCTAGAATATTCAGAACTTGTGACTCTATGAAATGAAGCCAGGCTAACCTCAGCTACACTCCCTCCCACGCCTGTTTGAGCATGATTCTTCTGCCGACAACAAAGCATGTGCCAATAATAATTACGAAAAGCATTCTCTTGCAAAATGTTTCACAGCTCCATCAAGAATCGTAGTTTTACTTTCGTTACCCCAGAGCGTGCAGAGTGGATAATCCTCTTAATGGCCTATCAATTCTTGGGTGCATACTCATGGGTTCTCTGTACTTTAGATGGATATTTATGTTTCAAGTGGAAGCTTCAATCCTATTTTTCGCTAGATATGTCTATATTTCAGTTCCCATTCAGCCACGATTTTTAACACCTACTATGGTTCCTCAATTGATTTGGCATGCAGACCTCTTAGCAGAGGTTGGAATTCATTTGTTTTGAAGCTAGGCTCAGTTGTTTTAAACAACAAATATTGTCTGTCCCATTAGCATTATTGGTTTCATTCGCCGCAAAATATCCTGCAGCAGTGTGATTATCGATCACGAGCACCCTGCATTTGCAGAAGATTGTGATTGGGCTCAGTCCCAATTTCCTCAGCCGCTTTTTTCCCCGCCCGGCTTACTTTGAACAACAACCCAGACCTGTCCACTTCGATTTTTCATCACGGTCGTGGTATTTGTGCCTCTAGCAACCATGAATGTGTCAAAGAATTTATGTCGGCTACTCCTTTGCAAGCCAAAAGTCGGCGAGCAAACGATGGATGCCGCCGACTATTCGGAAGCGACTCGCCGTTTGACACCAACATCCCCGCCGTCTAATACTGCCCCAGAAGACACGGCACGAACGGACGTAGGCAATAACACGAGTTCTCCCTCGGTAACATCGCCTCATTATATCGCACCCGATCCGCCAAATATACATCAACGCCTTTGGGATGTAGCCTACGACAAACTCAAGGAGGAAGAGCCCAAAGTTGTCGCCTCGTACGAAAAGATACTATCGACAAAGCTTCGCGACTTCGACGACCCTGCCTCCGCTGTATCCGAAGACACGCAAAACATGATAGACTCGAGCCACGAAAAGCGATGCCGTCAGATGCGGCAATTGATTCAAGATGGCCTCAAGCGAACGGAGAAGCAGACGGAGGTCAAGAACCACATTGAGTCTGGAGTACAAATAATAAACAACTTGAAGGGAATCATTGACAAGTCTATCCAAGCTGCACCTGCGGCTGCCATTGCCTGGGTCGGCGTCAGCATTGGCCTAGAAGTATGATGCGAATTGTTACTGGGAGTCTCTAAGTAATAGTGCTAACGGGTTCGAAGATACTGGCAAATCCGACTAAAGAACCTGCCCTAAATAGAAAAGGGACTACCTACGTCTTGTCAAGAATGGAATGGTACTGGAATTTAGCAGACCTCCTCCTTGACGAAAATAAGGCCAACACAGCATCCTTATCGCTACAAGTCAACCTCCAGAGCCACATTTTGAACCTTTACAAAAAGTTGCTTTTATACCAGATACAAAGCGTTTGTTTATACTATCGAAATTGGGCAACTGTTCTCCTGAGGGATATTGTAAAGCTAGATGATTGGGAAGGAACACTGAAAGATATCAAAGAGATTGAGCTTCTCGTGAAAGAAGACTCTCACCAGTACAACACAGTCGAAATCATATCGACTCTCAAGGGCATTGAGGAGGCTACATCGACGCAGCTCGATGCTATTCATATAGCATTGAGGTCACAGATAAAATATCTGGAGGAGCGAGACCTGAAGGAGCAGGAAAAGAAGTGTCGTCAAGGGTTGTTCCTTACTGATCCACAAAAAGATAAGAGGCGTATCCAAATTTCCAAGGGTGGTTTGCTGAGAGACTCATACGCTTGGATTCTCCAAAACGATAGTTTCAAGAGATTTATCGACGATCCTCAAAATCGGCTTCTATGGATTAGGGGCGATCCCGGAAAGGGCAAAACTATGTTACTATGCGGAATTATTGATGAGTTGTGGAAGTCTACAAAACCGCTGTCTTATTTCTTCTGCCAGGCTACTGAGGAGAACTTGTCGAGCCAGACTGCCGTTCTTCGTGGCCTTATCTACCTCATAGTTGACCAACAACCTTCGCTCTTATCCTTAATTCAAACGGAATATGACAAGACAGGGGATAAAACATTCGAGGGAACCAACGCTAGCATATGCTTAGAGGGCATTCTTTCAGATATGCTAAAAGATGAACGACTAGAGGACGCTGTCTTTATCGTGGATGCTCTGGATGAGTGCAAAACAAACCGAGATCAGCTGATCGGTCTTATTATGAGACTTTCCGAGCTGTGCCGTGCTAAATGGATTATATCCAGTCGCAACTGGCCCGAGATTGAGACACGACTCGAGGAAGCACAGAAAGTCACTGTCCAACTTGAGCTTAACAGGGACTCAATCTCCGAGGCGGTGAAGATCTACATTAACAAGAAAGTGGACGACTTAGCATCCGCTAAAAAGTACAAAAAGGGCCTGGAGGATGAGATACGAAGCTACCTTGTTTCTCATGCCAATGATACCTTCCTCTGGGTAGCCCTGGTCTGCCAGAGACTACAAGGCTGCAATGGGGGGGAAAAGAGAACTTTTGAAGAGCTTCGAAGCTCACCACCTGGACTTGTCCCATTTTATACCCGGATGATGGAGAAAATAGCAGAGTCTGAGCGAGTAGATTGTCTCAGGCAGATACTTGCCACATCTTGTATGGTATACCGCCCGCTCAGTTCAACAGAAATGATAGCTCTTATTCAGCCACTCGAGGGTTATGACGAGAAGGATTTAAAGGATGCCATTGAATCATGCGGCTCGTTTCTCACCCTATTGGATGGTATGGTTTATTTTGTGCATCAGTCTGCAAAGGAATTTCTCCTCGCAAAGGGGCTCAATTTCGTTCAGAGCTTCAACATCAAACAAGCGCATGGCGAAATATTTTACAGATCATTGAATCTGCTAAGCTCTGGGCTCAAACGGGATATCTATGGCCTAGGTTCTCCCGGATGTCTGATTGACGAGGTCAAGTGTCCGCGGGATAATCCGTTAGATCCAATCATCTATGTCTGTATTCACTGGGTCAATCATCTCCTTGCGTCGGATTTGATGAGTGAGAGCAACAAACGCTGCGAATATATCCTGGATTTCCTTCGGGAAAAGTTTCTCCAATGGCTAGAAGCACTGAGCTTATTGCGAAGTATACCTGGAGGTATTATAAGTATTGAGGAATTAGGATTGGCATTGGTGAGCTGAAATATCAAATATGTTGCAAATGAACTGACCGATTTCCTAGGACAGAACAAATATGCATGAACTTGCTGGCTTTGTTCGAGATGCAAGACGATTTATGCTTTACCACAAAATGGGCATAGAAATGGCACCACTCCAGGTCTACGCATCAGCACTTATCTTTAGCCCTACAGGCAGTCTAGTCAGAACACAATTCCATCACGAGGAGCCCGACTGGATTTTGCAAAAGCCAAAAACGGAAGAGCTCTGGGATGATTGCATTCAAACCCTCTATAGTCCATTGGGTCACACCTGGCTTACCCATTCTATTACTTACTCACCAAACGGCCGATTTATAGCATCAGGCCACGGGCCTGTGACTGGTACAGAGCACTATGTTCACATCTGGGACGCAACCTCGGGTCATTGTGTGCAAACCTTCGAACTGGAAGACTATGACCACGTGATTGCGATTTCGTTTTCTGCAAATGGCCTTCAGCTCACTGTGGCGACTCAGGCATGGGTCAGAATTTGGGATTGGAAACAAAGTATTTGCAATCAATTACTTGAAATTGATCAGTGTGAGGTTGGCACCTTTTCATTAGCAGACAAGCTACTGGCAGTAGGTAAAAGCGATGGAGAAACCTGCATTTGGAATATGGACAATGGCCAGTGTAAACTCCTTGCGGGTCACTATGGATGGGTCAATGATGTCTCTTTTTCCGCAAACGGGCGGTATCTGGCCACAGGGTCATCTGATAACACGGCCAGAGTCTGGGATGTTGCTTCGGGGTACTGCGTTCGAACCCTTGAGGGCCATACTAGCAGTGTCGAATCTATCACATTTTCCGCAAGTGGAAAAACTTTGTACACCGGGTCATGGGATTTTACAGTCAAGATTTGGCACTGGGAAACAGGTGCTTGCCTTCACACCTTGGAGGGCCATGATTCCGGTGTGAATTCCATTTCCTTATTGGGGGGCGGACTCATGCTTGCATCAGGTTCTAAAGATCAAACAATAAAAATATGGGATGAAGCAGGTACATGTATCAGAACCTTGATCGGAAGCACAGAGGATATAGAGTCACTATGCGTTTGTCCGAACCAACAACTTATTGTATCAGGCGGCCGCGAAGGAACCATCAAGATTTGGGATATTACCGGGGTTTTCAAACATGTTACAGCCCCAACATCAAAATATGGCCTGGTTTCTTCGCCCAATCTACCCCCAGCTCGGCAGGATTGGGCGCCCTGCCTTGAAAGAGAAATCGAGGGGCCTAGACAAGTCAAGTCCCTCATTTTCTCTTTGCATGGTAAAATACTTGGACTGCACTTCTCAGACGACACAGTGAGAATATGGCACATAGACACAGGCTCCTGTATCCCATTCGACAAGTCAGAATCAATTGCCTTATCCCATAATGGTCATCTGGCTATGTCACACGGAAAGGAAACGTGTGTTTGGGATCTCGCTACAAACACCCAAGTTCTATCCATTTCCTTTGTATATGCGATCGGCTTACAAGGCCTTGGCTTCTCAGGAAATAGTAAATTCCTCCTTATTTGGAAATACGACGTGTACCAAGTTTATGATCTCTCCACGGGCGTCTGCTTCGAAAAAAAGCTCTATGAGGATTCCTATCCGAGTTTTGCATTTTCAGAAGATTCAACATTACTAGTAGTAAACTGTGAAAGAGTCGGACCATTCATTGACAGCGAACCATCATTTGAAACTGAAGTCTGGGAATTAATGGAGAAAACTCTGATCATGGAGTTCAAAGCATCCAGCAGGCACATCGCCCTCTCAGCCAACAGAAAGTGGTTTGCCCTAAAGGCAGAGACCAACACAGGTTTGGCTGTCAGAGATTCCAGTGCTGGAACCTTTGACAATGAAAGTGAGGTTAGCCAAACTGCAGATTATACACTGTCGGCGGAGGAGTCGAGTCCTGGTCTTCTAACCTGGTATGGAGTAATGGATCTAAATACCTCGGAAACGCGTTCACAAGGCGCCTTTGTTGGATACGGTATAAGCACTGAAAAGGATTGGGTCTTCAGAGGAAAAGAAAGACTATTGTGGATACCTCCTGACTTTCGGGATTTAGTATTGGATGTTTCAACATCACAGATTGCTTTCAGCACTCCCTTGGGTCGGATAATGTTGGCCAGATTCATGCGGGAAGATACTGATGGTCCATAGGTTTGAATAAGTAGGTTAGAGACTTAAAAATGGAATATGCCGGACATGCTTTGCTTGTGATAGGTCGATATGCCTGAGTACAGCCCAACCCGTTAACTTACAAACC
>NAGG01000366.1:0-23909 GCA_003031705.1 Calonectria naviculata
CCCCCCCCCCCCTTGGACTCCAGTTTTCTTCTGGCTTCCCCTTGCACCAACACTGGGGCCGATATTGAGCATTGCTACCACTGTACCAGAATAGAAGAAACAAACTATGTGATGGCAAGTTGAGGATGAGAAAGAAGAAGAAGAAAGGGAGAAAGAAAGAAAGAAAGAAGAAAAGAGAAAAAAAAAAGAAAAAAAAAGAGATCTGAATGAAGGTAAAGAAAACAAAAAGCCCAACTTCTGATGCTGAAGTGCTGCCATCATTGCCGGGAACAGCCCTGCGAAGTCTTACAGCCGATCGCATCTCAGGCCAGAAATGTAAAGTCAGCATAGACACACCCTCTTGCACAGGTACTGCCGATTGCCGTCTTGGTGCGAGTGTGCGTCCGTGTGCCAATCAATCGACTTGCTCGTATGAGCACCCAGTCAGCGCACCAGCAAAGAAAGGGTGGAAGGGTAGAGGGCAGATCCGAGCCTGCCACCCCGCCATTGGCTGCGTGTGGCTTCATTCCAAACTTGCACCTGGCATGATATGTCCGTCGTGTTTGTGATAACTCGTGCATCAAGCAGACAGCCGTAAGGGGAAGAGCGGCGAACTGTCGTCGGAGACACCAATCCATCCCTCCCACCTATTCCCATCCTCCTCGCCAATTTCTCGCATTGCCCTGCAGTCTCCAGTCCCGCCGCCGCAACTCTGCACACATGAAACACCCCCCCAATACCCGCTGCTGGCCCCCTCCCCTCTCGCGCAAACACCACAACAGATGCAATGCCATGTCCAGAGCTATTCCCACTAGCGGTCCGTGGGAGCAAACTCCGCGGTTTCATCGCATCCTTTATCTGGGCGCCGTCGGGGGAAGAAGAGACATGTAATGGCCTTCTCCCTTGCCTCCTTCATTCTCCCCAAACACCTTTCGGGCTTTTTACTCAATTCAGTCTCGCCGCGTCAGCTCCTGTTCAACACGCACCCGCTGTCCGTGATATAGCTGAGTCCTAGCCTGCATGTCCTGACATCCCCCTCGTCGCCTCATTGGTATGTGACACAGTCTAGACATGCACATATCAGCCAACAAGCTCCCAGCCAGCCGCTTTATGAGATGATGCATTCTGCATGTAGCTTTCCCCAACCCCTTCATTCATACAAGTCACCAAGCAATTATTCCCGAGGCCAATTGATGGTAATTGCAGTTTTATTACTGATGACTCATGTGTCGTATTCTATGTGATCCTTTAAAAGCAGGGTCGATTGTTTCCCTTGACCACGGACTCATTCGAATACACGCCGTGACCGCCAGGACACCGGGGTTCGCTTCAGATTCGATGCCCAGCCTCGTGCTGCCGGCCACAAACATTACATCCATTAAATAATCGGAGAATTCCGCCTCCCTCCCAACCGAGCACCGAAGTCGTTGTCGCTGGGAACCAAAACTAGTGGGACAAACACATACTGCCGGGTATCTCGGTCGGGTAGTGTAGGAGTTGAGAAACAGGTAAACCCGTGTCTAGGCGAAGAGCCGAATGAATTCGTGGGACATCGGGTCGAGGGATTTCCAATACGGGCCTGCAGCAGACTCTGGTGCGACGCAAACTCGTCTCGCGGCCCGTTATTAGCTCTGGGATGAGACGTTTGTTAAGCCGGTATTCCGTAACTCCCTCAGCGCATATGCATCCTTCCCAAAAACGACAGTCTCGGTTATGTTCTTGAATCCTCGTAACCCATCCCGCGTACGCCTCGCAATTTGCAAACAATAGTCGTTCGTTTCAACTCCTCGTATGTCGTGATATCTTAATACAAACATTCGTCGGGCGTGCGAAAAAGGAAATTTAGTTCAGAAGGAGAGTGGCCTGCCTTGTGTCAGCTGGATCTTCCGCCAAATTCGGCCATTTTGAGGCACAAGAAAGGACATACGGCCATGAGGACACAGCATATGCTTATGTATGGGCTTAGCCGTTCTCCTATCCTTGCGCATTTCCAAAAGATCCCCATCACACTAAACCAGTAAGTCATCTGCGCAACATCGCTAGGTTTTCGCATTACCTACCCGTCCTTGTTTCGGTCCATGATGCCCGGCGCGAAGTGGTGGACGTATGCGCTGGTGCAGATAAGCAGCAGGAGAACGAGGAGTAGTGACTGGAAGTTGAAGAGAGCGGACTGAGAAAGTTGGTTAGAACTTGACGGTTGGCAGATAGCAACGGGGAGCTTACCATCTTTGCGATCCGACCAAAATGAAAGAGACGGTGCCGAAAGGTGTTGTTTCTTGAATTCGTGCGTTAGAGACAGCTTGTCGTCCGCGATAGTGTCCTAATCCAGTGTAAAGGTAGCTTGATGCGCAAGGTGTGCTTAGGGGTAAAGATTCGCCGAGCCGGCAGGTGCAAGGATGGCAGATGGCCCCACAGGCACATGCCGCCCCCACCATTGCCGATTGACCTTCAGGCACGACTTACCATCTAAAAGTGCCAGACCTCACACCAAGTTCAACCTCTAGATTCTCAGTCAGTGGGCTCAACCCGGCCGGCGCTTGATTTACAGAATCAAGTTCTCATTTGAATATCTTATTGCGCCGCTCTGCGACGCCACAGCCTAAGCCAAGATGGAGCCTCGAGCCCGTGCCGGCAAGAATGTCGGCAAGATGAACTTCAGCCACAACGAGCGTACGTCCTCCTAGTAAATTCTCCCTAAATCCGTGATTAACATCTGTATGTGTTTGTACAGTGGCGCAGTTGCTCTATGCTCATGGCGACGTTCAGAATCCCCTCCCCGAAACCGTCCGAGTCCTCGACGAGATTCTCACCGACTTCATGCAATCGATCGCGTTCGAAGCGACACGAGCCGCCAACTACTCCGGTCGGCAAAAGATCAAGTACGAGGATTTTGAATTTGCCTTTCGCAAGAACCCAGTGTTTCTGGGCAAGGTGCAAGAGGTGTTCGAGAAGCAAAAGGAAATCAAGAAGGCGCGTGAGATTCTACGCGACGGAGAGGACGAGATCATGAAGGACGCCGCTGATGAGGAAAAACGTCGCGAAAAGCATGACACACGTGCTCCGAGAGTCGAAGAAGAGCTTGGCGAGGCCGATGACGACGCCGAAGCAGAGGCGGATGCCTTGGGAAAGAAACGCTGATAGAGGGTTGGTTCTTGGGTCCGGGTTTTTCTATTGGGCGTTGGAATAGATGCATGCGTTTGGCGCTTAGGTTTGTTTACTTGCTCATTTCCCGAAATGATAAGAGCTGGGCATCATGGAACTACTGGGTATTGGAATGACATCATTACAAATAAACATCACAGATAAATGAAGAGTTGCTTCAAATCAATACTCTACAATTCTTAATATACGGGAAAAGGATGTTGCTGATATGAATTTCGAGACCCAGTCAAGCGATACAGAAATACTAGAAGGCACAAATGACTCCAGTAACCCTGTAAGAAACTGATAAGAGCACATAAATCAGTATAATTCATGAACAAATGGTGATATCCACCTGCCATTATCTTACTAGCGCTGTGTCTATTTATGTTGTTTATTCCCGTAGCCACTCGGGTTTCTCTATTGATGTTACTATGGTCTACCAACCCATGCGCCGGCGTAAGCAACGCTGGCCGAATGGCTAAAGTGAATATTATTCGTAGTGGAGCAAGTTGCCGCTCAAACTTGCCGGATGAATACATGTATAGATACATATATAAGCCAACCCCCATATACTTTGTTCTCAGAGTTACGATGAAATAAAGTCAATGACTAGTCTTTGAAAGAGAGACTCAAAAACGCTTATGCGCTGCATAGTTGCTACAATGACAGTGTGTATTATCCCGAGAATATGTTACTTATTATACGATTATCAAACATCGGGCAACCAAGATCAAAATCCATTTAACTAGATGATCAAGATGCAAAACGCATGCAATACATTCCCAATGCTGTGCAAAATGCGAAACGACCAAGTGGCTGAATCCTACTCCCTATCTCTCTGAGAGTCCTCACTGTTTTGATATGCCTACCCCCATACATGACTCCCCATAAATCATGATACGCCGCTAGACAGTTCGCCACAACTCACAACATGACGCCGTCCCCATTCTTTGATGACCTGACGCCTAAAACCTATCGAACACGCTCAGTATATGCTTTCCAAGCCGCGGATCTGTATCGCTCAGCCTCCTCTTCGGGGTCGCTGGCCTTGATGATGCCCCGTCCTACGATAGCAATATCGGCACCTGCAATGCCGATGATCTTCTGGGGAGTGTTGTACTGTTGGCCCTTGCCGTCTCCCTGGATGGGCGTGTCCTCGTCCTCGCCCTCGGGGGGGAGTTGGCAACCAGGGGTCATATGGATGAAGGCATCTTCAGGCTCGGTGTTGAGACTCTCTTGCGAGATGAATCCCATAACGAAGTCCTTGTGCTCTCTAGCGGCTTCGACACAAGCCTGAGTGTACTCCTTGTTCATGAAGTTTCCCTGGCTAGACATTTGCGCCAAGATGAGAAGGCCTCTCTCGATGGGGGCCTTCTCGATGCCAGTAAAGTTGTTCTCATCCTCTTCGGAAATGTCCTTGATGAGACGTGGTGAGTCTGCAGACTCGTACTGCTGAGTTACGGTTGTGGTAGAAACAATGCTGCCTTTTCGGGCGGGTTCCAACAGAACGTCCTCTGTCTCATCAGACTTGTCAGTGTCGGATCGCTCGCTCTCCTCGTCGTTGTTGCTAACAGTGGGGGTTCCAACAGTCACAGAGGTCTTGACCTCGTAGTGATAACGCTGGAGCCACCTGTTGGCAGCATTGGCCAGAGAGGTAACGGACGCTTTACCCGGGACCATGTTGACGTTGGTAATGTGAGCCCACTCGATGACGCGTGCGGCGCCGCTAGTGTACTGCAACTCAACGGTGTTTCCAATGTCGCCAAACTTGCGATCCTCAAAGATGAGGAAGCCATGCTTGCGAGCGAGGGCGGCCAGCTTGGCGCCAGTGCCGGTCTGGGGATGAAAGTCCCAGCCGGAAACCATGTCGTAGTGAGTCTTGAGAACAACAATGGAGGGGCCGATCTTGTCCGCAAAGTAGAGCAGCTCCCGGGCAGTAGCAACGTCGGCACTGAGGCAAAGGTTTGAAGCCTTAAGGTCCATGAGCTTGAACAGGTACGCATTCAGGGGATGGGTGGCCGTCTGAGAGCGGTTGGCGAAGGTCGCCTTGAGGGTGGGATGAGGCGACATGGCGAGGGCTGGCGATGAGAATAGAGTGAGATGGTGAGCAGTAGAAGTGGAGGACGGCTGCGAGAATTTCAAGTCGAACAGGAGAGGTTAAGAATGCGATGGGAAACAGAGTTGACCAGCGGTCACGGATGGAGGGGTGGTTGAAGGATGAGACAGGGTCAAGCAAGACAGGACTAGGGTCGAAAGTGTGCCTGTCTTATCGTGCCAGCAGCAGTGGTGGCAATGTTGTCGATGGCGAAAAGGAGGAGGAGAGTGCGGAGGGGGGAATCGCCTCGATGAGACGAGGACGAGGACGAGATGGATGAAAGCAAGATGCGTAGACCCTGGTCAATCTGAGAAGTGACAATCCACGGACTGCTGAGTGGCCTGGCCTGCTGGAGAGGCAACAAGGCTAGGCGGCTAGGCTCTTGGTCCGGGTCCGGGCTTGGGATATAGGGATAGAATAGGAACAAACGGCGACGAGGCGAGATCAAATGGCAGGGGGTGGCGCTTTTGAGAGCTTGCAAAGAGAAGAGGGCACAGCACAATGTGGGATGGGATGGTGAACCCCGCCATAAAAAAAACCTGAATAGAGAAAAGAACCCACCCGCAACAAAAGTATACTTAGCAGTTAGTGGTCGCACACGCACACACGCAAGCGCGCGCACGCACGTCTGGCACCTTTGACAGGCCGGCGGCCTTGACGGCCTTGTGTGTACATACTGTGTCGCACTCTGGTCCGTTTTTTATGCACAAGCCGTTAGGGAGGATGGACACTCGACGGGGAAAACGTTGGCTGGCAAAATTCAAGAGTCCACATTTTCCCACTTACAAGCCAGCACATCCCGGGAATTGCCATGCTGGACCGTTTGGGGGCCCTGTCTCTGGGTACCTTACCTAGGTGGTAGTTGCACTGGGTCACGTGTGCGCAATCTCATCTCTCCTCAGGGGGGTAGTCAGCTTCACTTGGATCCTTTGGTTGAAGGGAAACGCACGCACGTACGCGCACGAGCACGAGCAGATGCACAGGCGCAAAATGAAATAAAAATAAAAACGTACGCAGCTCTTAGCCTCGTCCAGAGGTGTCTTGTCAGTTCAGCCCAGTCCCGCTGTGGGGCGCCCATCAACTTGATGATATCATTTGTCCGTGTCTTGTGTTTTTTTCTTTTTTGGTGTCCTTCCTTTGCTGCGCGGGTGGGTCAGGTTGCGGTCAGCATCGTCTCGCGCCCTGAAGGCACCGGTGCAGAACGCGGACGCCGTCTGATTGCATGGCTTGGTCTGTGGCTGACTGAATGTGTGTGTGTGTGTGTGCTTCCCGTCTCCGATCCATTAAGAAAAAAGCACATTTTTGGTTTTTTGCTTCCCCTCGGAGTCAGACCCCGTCTTGGTTTGGTCGAGCTTAACGAGTCAAAACACCACAGGTCACAACGTCCGAGCATATGGCGCGAGCGATCAGCTATATCTTGACTCGGAAATGGGCTTATTTTTCAATGCGGGCGTCTGATGCTCGATAGCTGGGCTTGCTTCCACCACGTTGACTGGATGCCACCTGGACCTATTGTGGCTGTCGGTGGGGTGTTGGGCGTCTTTGGCCCGGACACCTAAAGCCTTGGAGGAGGCGAGGAGGATACATCAGAAAAGCAGCCAGTGAGAATGATAATCAATCCAAGCTGAACACTGGGGAAATCCCAGAGAGTGCTGGGAACTTGGTCCCAAGCTATGACGGTGCTTGGACAAGCCCATAAGTTCCCATCATCTCTTTGCATTGCTCGTCCGCTTGTGAGCCGACCCAGGTTCGCAAGCACCTACCCCCTCAACGCCAAGATACTTGATGCAACAAGGGACTCGTAACGAATTGCCAGGTACCCCTAAAAGTAGCGTCTCATTTGGCCAAACTTTACCGGGCCTAGCCGGTCGCAACTGAGCAGAGGCAGCATGTGCACAGTACGGTAGTCGACTCGTTATCTGATAAGCAAAGCAACATTGGCGGCTGGGTGGGAATTTGGTTGTAAGAATATCCTTCAAGCTGGCTCCGTACAAAGCCGGCAACACTCTACCAACCGAACCTCTCCTGAAATGCGACTGGAGGATATGCAAGGCTTTTAGTGACTATGCATCATCCCTTGCACCCATGCCTGACAGCCTTGCCTGCCGAACTGCCGGCGTTTAGTCCACCCCAGCCATGCCAATTTTGTCTCGTGTTTTGGCCTCGTCAGCTCTGTCAATTTGCGGAGGAACAGGCTTCGAGATATACCCCACTGATCGATCGCCATGGCAGAGACGGGTTCGTCCTTCTGTGACGATCTTAACCTCATGGTTCATCTTACACTGCTTCTGTCTCAATAAAACGGTGCCAAAGCGCCAATTAAACCGACTGGATGCTTCTTCGTCTGGTAAGTGGCTTGGCTGGGAATAGCACGGAGGTGGGCCCACCCGAGTAACTCGGAGGAACACCGCCGATCCCGTAGTGCGAAGTCGGCAAGCCCGAGGACCGAAGCAAGGTATGTGCAGCTGGTTGTCACCATGAATTCGTTTTTCGGAACATGAAGACATGTTCTATTCACCACTGGTTTTTTCTTTTTCGTTTTCTAATAGCAGGGTCTTTCTTTTTTTTCTTTTTCCTTTTTTCCTTTGGTTAGATTCTTCAACTCAGACGGTTAGTGTGCTGTGCGCACGGCATCGCCGACCTGGAGGGCAAGCCCAAAACGCAAATGCTACATACGTGTTGGTCCTTTAGGTATACACACTCGCAAGGATTGCTCCCTCACCGTCCAGCACACCCAGGAGCTCGAAACGGAGAGGTGAGCCAAGAGCTGCACGCCTGGTTTCCTCTAGTAACATCTCGAAGCGGCCCACCACCTCGCCTCTGGGGGGTTTTTTTTTTCGTGGGCTCGCCACCAACAGATCCTTCTCATTGGCGCCGTCAGCGTTCTTGCTGGGCCTCTCACTGGTCAGCAGACCGATCAGGCACAGCGAGACCGGGGTGGTTCCACCGACTTGCCTGTTCTTGAAGCCGTCCGGGAACCGAGCAAAGGCTCTGATATGTCGCTCAGTTTGAAGGTCCTGCTCCACCCCCACCGAGGCTTTACCTCGTGTGGAAAGCTGCTTACAGTCATGACTGGCTGCGATTGCGGGGACCCAAGGGCGTTTGGCTCCTCCGCTGGTGCGGTTCTGGTTGAAATCTTCAAGGTTTCCTCTTTTTTATCTTTTGAGCCAGCGAATCTAAGAAAAACAAAGAAGAAAGTTTGCTATTTTCGGGCCTCGTTCCTCGTGATAAGCTCTCTGTCCCTCGCCTTGCCACCCACACGCATACAGCCACCTTGATACCTCTGTAAACTCGACAACAAGTCGCAACCTCCCCCAGAAATTCCACCATGGCACGGGAGCCTGATTTCCCCGCGCCTGACGATGAGATTCCTTGGAACCCTCTCACAAAGCTCTCTTCAAGAGAATCCACAGTAGAGACTCGAGACTTCTTATCGTTGCCAAACAACCAGTCCCTCAACATGGATTCGCCCAAGTTGGCCGGGTCGAGTTTCAGCAATTTTCGCCGCTTATCATTAAGCCCTGGTGCCAGTCCACTTCTTGCCCCGATACCCTCGGGCCCAATGGTAAACATGAACCGCAGCTCGGAAATTGAAGAGCAACCGTCCAAGCTGCAGCAGTTCTGGATTCGGAACAAGCCCGCCTTTCTCGTCGCCCTATCTCAGTTCTTTGGGTCATTAATGAACCTCTGTGCCCGTCTTGTCGAGTTCGAGGGTGAGGGCATGCATCCTGTCCAGATCCTCCTGATGAGGCAGTCGGTGACTTCATTCTGCTGTATATTATATATGTCAGTGATGAAGACACCTGGGTTTCCCTTTGGTCGAAAAGAGATTCGACACCTTCTGGTTCTTAGAGGAATCTCAGGTTTCTTTGGCATCTGGGGAATGTGGATGAGCATGACTATTTTACCCCTTGCGGATGCCACTGTTATTACGTTTCTTGCTCCTGGAGTTGCTGGATTCTTTTGTTACTTTCTGCTCAAGGAACCCTTTACTCGGCTAGAACAGCTTGGAACAGTCGTTGCCCTGTTTGGTGTAGTGTTGATTGCGAAACCTGTCTCACTTTTTATGGCACCAAACATCGAAGACACACCTACAACTGAAGCTTCAGGCGTAGTGGTTCCAAGAGAAGAGCATGAGACGACAGCGGAACAGCGCCTCTTTGCCGTTGGCACGGCCCTTCTTGGTGTCCTTGGGGCTGCAGGGGCCTTTACAACTCTCCGGGCCATCGGAAAGCGAGCACACCCTCTGATTTCGGTCAATTATTTCGGCGTCATTTCCACCATTATCTCAGCTGTTGCCTTGATTGCTGGTCCACTTCTGGATATCGGACAACCTGGCCTGAGATGGGTCACGCCTACTTCTCTAAAGCAATGGCTACTTCTGCTACCGCTTGGTCTAATGGGGTTCGTCATGCAGTACCTGCTGACGTCGGGACTCGGGTCGGACAAGTCAAATCGTGCCAACGCCATGGTTTACACGCATATGCTGTTTGCCGTCACCTTCGATAGGTGGGTATTCGGGCACCAGATGGATTTGCTGAGTGGAGCTGGATGTACGCTGATTCTAGGGAGTGCAATTGGCGTTGTGCTAATGAAGAAATCACCATCGCCAAAACAATCTCCGATTGATATAGAAAGGCAAGAGAACCTCTTGGGTGAAGCCGAAGGCTCACCAATGCTTCTAAATGCCACAGAAGCCTCGGAGGACTTGCGTGTTACTCGATAGAACGTTGAGTGTAACATTTAAAAGGGTATGGGGTTATGCATGGGTGGGGTTTTATGATATCCACGGGTATGAGAATTTGGCTAGGCAATCTCACCCATGTTATTACGTTCGTTTGATTTCAGCTGTTTTTATATGGAAATGTTCTTAGCCATCCGGCGCATTTCTGGATGTTTACAATGGGCGTTTTTCTCTATCATAGAACGATACAGGCTTACATCATGATTTTATTTACCTAGTCCTCATGGGTTTTGCATCTACATAACATAAAGGCAAGAGCGGGTTTAACGAGATGAAAGGAGGCTCGTTTTTGTACAACCATTTCATCCAATCAGCAATGTGTTTTCTATAGAGTTGATGTTCTCTTCTATTCCTATTGCAAGATTGATTTGGGGCCGGACAGTTTAGATCAAGTGTGAGAAGCCTAAAGGGAAACTAACCGCGGGAGCCAATCCAGAGAAAATGGTATGGATTTATGCAAGTTGGGGTTGTTGAAGGTTGGCTAGGTGGTGCCAAACATGAGCGGGCTGACCAGTAAATCAAAGTTAATTTGCCCTTAATAATGTAAACTATCTGGTGTTCATTCGATGTCCTCATCGTGACTCAAGTAGAAGATCACACAACAATGAATCAAACCAATCACTGGTATGAATTTTTAACACCTAATCAATAAAAAAAAACCATTTAAAATATCCCAAGAGCTTCAAAACCCCACCAAAAAAAGAAAATCAGCAGAAGAAGGATCAATGAAGCATGTGACTACAGGGTAGGCTGGGAACATGCAAAGTCACGTGACACTGGATAGCGCGCGCAGACGCGCATTGCCCAGGAGGCTTTCCAACAGGCTGAGCTCCATCGCAAATCTTTGGGAGCTTGAGACTACATTTTCGACACCGACTTTTCGTCCTCAGACCTTAAAACAGGAAAATCGTCCATTGATACGCAATTCCCGACACCGAATAGATTAATCGCACATTTTCGACGGCTACGAGAGCCACGCGACAAGATGGTCCAGATCAGCGAAGTCAAAGGCAACAAGCGAGACAATCGCACGGCTGCCCACAGCCACATCAAAGGGCTGGGCTTGAAATCAGATGGATATGCAGAGAAGCAGTTGGGAGGCTTCGTCGGCCAGGCTGCCGCACGAGAGGTAAGGACCGGGGAAGCGCTGGTTCGTTGTCGCCCAGTTACTAACTTGTTGGCCAGTCTTGTGGTGTTGTTGTGGACTTGATTCGAGCTCAGAAGATGGCCGGCCGAGGTGTTTTGCTTGCTGGAGGCCCAGGAACTGGAAAGACGGCGCTCGCGCTTGCCATCAGCCAAGAATTGGGAACCAAGATTCCCTTCTGCCCCATTGTCGGCAGCGAAATTTACTCGACCGAAGTGAAGAAGACAGAAATCTTGATGGAAAACTTCCGAAGGGCAATTGGTCTCAAGGTCCGGGAGACCAAGGAAGTCTACGAAGGAGAGGTTACGGAGCTTACACCCGAGGAGGCCGAGAACCCTCTGGGCGGATACGGCAAGACCATCAGCACCCTTTTGATCGGCCTGAAGAGCGCAAAGGGCCAGAAGAAGCTCCGCCTTGACCCCAGCATCTACGAAGCCATCCAGAAGGAGCGTGTTACGGTTGGCGACGTCATTTACATCGAAGCAAACACTGGTGCTTGCAAACGTGTGGGCCGATCGGATGCCTATGCTACAGAATTCGATCTCGAGGCGGAGGAGTACGTGCCCATCCCCAAGGGCGAGGTGCACAAGAAGAAGGAAATTGTGCAGGACGTTACGTTGCACGACCTCGACGTAGCCAACGCTCGGCCCCAGGGCGGCCAGGACATCATGAGCATGATGGGCCAGCTGATGAAGCCCAAGATGACGGAGATCACGGAGAAGCTCCGAGCTGAGATTAACAAGGTAGTGAGCAAGTACATCGACCAAGGCGTAGCAGAGCTGGTGCCGGGCGTCCTGTTCATCGACGAGGTAATATCCCCCCCTGTCTCATGTATCGGGAGGGCAAACTGTGGCTAACAAACTCTCTGTTTGATAGGCACACATGCTTGATGTGGAGTGCTTCACCTACCTCAACCGGGCCCTGGAATCGCCAATCTCCCCCATCGTCGTGTTGGCCTCCAACCGGGGAATGTGCACAATCAGAGGCACCGACGACATTGTCGCGGCTCACGGCATCCCTACCGACTTCCTCGCACGCCTGCTAATCATCCCCACCACCCCCTACGACGCTGACGAGATCAAGCGTATTGTGAGGATACGCGTCCAGACAGAAAATGTGGCTATCACAGATGCCGCTATTGACAAGATTGCAGAACATGGCGTCCGCATTAGCCTGCGATACTGCCTGCAGCTGCTGACTCCCGCAAGGTAAGGACGCTGGTACCCGAAGGGCAACCCCCCCTTCTAAACACACGCCTCTGAGACATGGTGACTGACAAGGGCACAAACAGCATTCTTGCCAAGGCCAACGGACGCTCGCAGATCGACGTCCAGGACGTCGCGGAGTGTGAGGACCTATTCCTTGACGCCGGCCGCAGTGCCTCGCTCCTTAGCAGCGAGGCCGGGCGAGGTTACCTCCCCTGAGTGGTCAAAGGGGACGGGTCGGGTCGTACAGGAGGCTGCTTGACCGGTCTGGGCGGCGCCGGGGGGCTGGACGACGTGTCATAATTATTCATATTTTCAAGGCTGCGAACGGGACATTTCAGAGTGACGAGAAAAAAAGAGAGCAAAGAGTTTCGTGTAATTTTGTTAGGAATACTACCGGGTGAAGGTTCGGCGTCGGGCTGGCTTGGGTGCTGAGCTCTCTTCGATGGAATAAGGAGAAAATGCCATTGCAAAAAAAAAAAAAAAGGGCTCACCAGCTCCTTGGCGTATCATTGTATGCCTCTTGTCCTCACGTTTTGAATGAGGCAGGGCCGTCGGCCAGAACCCCTTATTTCCGTGCTAAGGGGGGAGGGGCCGCTTGTTGTCTCCTCCAGATATGATGATACAATCCAACAATCGATGTCACGGCGCACGCCCTCACGGCCCACCCCGTCCCATCTCAGTTAATATTCTCATCCGGCGGCCTTTGCTGGCCCGTTCTCCGCTGAAAGAAAGGCCGTTTGGCATCACGTGCGACCTTCCCAGTGCGCCCAATTTCGACGCGGGCATTGTCTTTGTCTCAGAGCGCCTAGCATTCCAGCACCAACTGCCGGCGCCATCAACATTCCGGCCGGTCATTGTAGCCCTGAGCGGCGAGGTTGGGAGCCAGGAGGAGGGACGCGGTCCAGGTAGAGGCGCGGGCGTCTCTGTGTTCCCTTTGCTGTCCTTTCGGCAACAAAAGAAGTGTTTGGACGATCATATATCATGGATGGCCTGTGTGTTACTTTGTCTACGATCCTGGATCGGGTGCCTCTCCTTCTTTCTTTCCCTTGTTTTACCCTCCCAGGGCCTGGCTAGTATTGTTGCTATTGCTTCCGGGGCCCTCTTTTTATAACCACCTCGTGCAATTGGTGCCCGATACGCTGCGAGACGGGTGGACGGAACGGTTAACAGCGCAAACGCGAACAAAGAACTGGGGACCGGTCACTACTGCAACCCGTCCCGGGGGCAGTCCTTTTTTCCCCGGAGGTATGTAAAGGCCTTGACCACGGGTTTTTAGTGATCTCATTCATAAAAAAAAGGGCTGCTGAACTGAAACCAAGGAAAGCCAGTGAAAGAGTTGCCGGAGACTGATGAGCTTGAAGAGACGGCTTGGAGAAGGAAACGGGAGAGAGAAAAGGAACAGGCGACGAAAAAAAAGCAGTGGCAAATCATCCTGATAATGGACGGTGATTCACAGGTTGCCTTGAGTCGTGATTGACGTACGGCCTTGCCTCCTTTCATTGTTCTCCGCCATCTCGTGAATGCTCAGCTGGGCTTCAACCTACAAAGGCGACTGCAGCTCAGAATATCCCACGCGCCCGAGATCGAGATTTAGCTGCGAAAATTCTTTCATCGAATTCTTGTACAAAGCCGCCCTCCACTTGGCCCCCTCATATTCATCGGTGTTTGCCCCCCCCGGGGGCTGGCAACCTGCTATTTCTTTTTCCTCTACCCCATTCAGCCTTCCCGATCGATCACCCACTCTCAGCGCCCACTTTCAGCCAACGAACCAGGGTATGGTGTAAGTTGTTGGTGTATTTGCCCCTGTCACCCCGGCATTACATTTCGTTTGCACTGCCGTCCAAAATGTCACAAGTCATCTCCTTGGTTGCTCCCCCAAAGGCCATGACCCCGGCCCACTCGTCCCCCATGGAGCTGGACGAGCAAGATGGGCCCCGAGCCTTTAGAACTGCAGCCGACACCCCCGAATCTCCCAGCCCTCGCACCGTCGGACTTGCGAGGAAACGTGCTGCTTCCATCAACACTGCTGATGCCAACTATGCCAAATTTGAGCATCTTCAGCTCAACACGCCTGGCACCATGAACTCCGACAGTCCTAGAGACCATATCTGTCTCTGCACTCCGGCCCCCAAGATTCCCAGGCCTCGAAATGGTGAGTGAGAGGAGTTTCTTTGTTCTTGTTGGTGGGACTTGCCAACGTTCTGTTTGTCATGAGACACTCGCACAGCATCGAGTGGACAATCATCGCCGCAGCGTTCCACCTAGACTGCGCTCCTGCGACTGACATTGTTGATATGCAGCTTTTATTCTATACCGCCAACATCACCAAGCCCAAGTTGTCGCCGAGAATCCAAATCTCTCCAACCCGGAGATCTCCAAAATCATTGGAGAACAATGGAAGGAAGAGTCTGAGCAAGTCAAGGACAGGTGGAAGAGCCTGGCCGATGAAGAGAAACAGCGTCATCAACGCCAATACCCTGACTACCGTTATCAGCCTCGTCGGGGTGCTCGAGCACAGGCTACCCGCCCCGGTTCGTCTCCCGCTGATGATGTAGGTCGCTGTCCCAAGTGTAACGGCCGCTCTCTAGCGACCCCCCGCACCCCCTCAGCGTCATTTTCTACACCGACTGGTGCGAAATCAGGCATGCATCCTTTCGCATCCACAATCAGAGGTGAAGAGCCCGACCTGTCTCGTCGTTCAAGCTTTGGCAGCCTACCCCTGAGCAGGCCACGGTACCCTACTCAGAGACCCAGCATCTATGATGCTGACGAATACGATCCTGAGTCTCCTGAAATGAAGAGAAGACGCTTCAACAGCAACAATAGTTACCACTCGGCGACATCTCCCAACCTCACGCCAGGGCAAGCACCACGCGCTCTGTCTATCGGGGGCCCTCCAAGCGCCATGCGACCATATGGTACCCCTTCCTTGCCCGAACCTGGTGTTTTGCCACGATCCAAATCGGGTCCTATGCCTCCTCCCCCTCGCCCGCCGATGTCAATTTCGTGGCCAGATCATAGCCCTCATGCTGGCCGCCACCATTCCTTTGACGAATCACTCCGACTCCCCCCCTTGCAAACCTCCGTTCCCATGTCCCCAACAATGGGCACAGAGGTTGATGTTCGACAAGTTAGCACGCCTGTCACGGGACTTGGCATCACAGCTTCTCGTGACCCTCAAGCCAGAAGTGTCGAAGCAATGGTCATGTCTATATCCTTTACCAAAAAATTGGCCGTCCTTGCTAGGATCTGCCACCCTAATGCTTCTATCGCCCCTGGAGATGCTGAAGTGGGTGCCCGTGGACCCGTCATTGCCGTGGAGGGCCCAAAGCCAAGGCTGCTTCAGCAAGTGGGAAAAGCGGTCCAGAAAGCCTTGATGGCAGTGGAACAATTTGACCTCAAGACCTGGGAGAACCACTCTACCCAGGAGTTTCATGGGGGTGATGGGTTCAGGTCTGATAGTGAAGGGACGCCATTGGAGTCACGAGATTTTTTCGCGGCCTATTTCCAGACAATGACACGCTGGCACGAGAAATCGAAAGAGATTGTGAAACACATCGGCACTAGACACCAACCGAACAACGATGAGGCTGACGAGAGCCCACGTCGAGGTTCTGCCGAATCCGCATCCTCTCCTGAGAAGCAAGGTGAAATGGCTCCGCGTAAGATTCCGATCGCGTTGCTTAAAGAAGGATTTAGTCTTACTTTGTCTGACATGTTTGCCTGCAACGCCCCGATTGGCGATGCCTATGCCCCGATTGATCACTGGCAGTGGATGGCAACTCTTTGGCGCGGAATAGTGGGCCCTGACCTGGTGGTATATGTCAAACCTACTCTGGAGGAAGAGATTGCCAAGTACGGGACTGTCCATGTTCAGAGACATCCTGCATTGATGATTGTTCGGGTACTGTCTGGGAACGAACTTGACGAGGCCACAGAGCGTCGGGTTGCGTTCGAAGTTGTCGAATGGGTTCGGGGAGCATAAATTTGAGGGAAAGTTGGACCAGAATTCATAATGACTGCAACGAGATACCAATGACGATGGCGTTGAGGAGCAGTGCTGCCATGTGTTATGTATGATTAGGTGTGCTGGTTGTTGGTAAATGGGGAAATTGGTTTATGTCTGGAATTTTTCATGATTATCAAGGGGTCAACTCCAATAGACTCCTTGGAAAAAGGAACTTTATTGACAGGTGACTGTTATTATGACTAAGTAAGACCGCATAGTTAAAGAATTGAAACAATAGTGTTGCCTCTAAGGAGAAATGAATGGCGGTATTGAAGAACTGTCGTGTAAACGTCGGTGATTTCCCGTAGCCGAGTTTTTGAATAAACTTGATCGGCTTTAAAAACGAAATTGCCGAGACAAGCAAATTGAAAGCGTCTGAAACATGATCTTCTGCAATAGTGAACGTCTCGTGTTGTTGGTGTAGAGTTTTGGATGCCTGAAGTCCGAGGCAACGATGCTGTCGTTTCCGTCCCCACCTTCGACGGATGCAAGGTACGGTTGGTCCAAGCGGGGGACTAAAAACACCAGAATAAGGAGGCCTAAGAATAAGAGGAAGGAAGAGGAATCAAACCAATAAATAAACCCAGATATAAATAATGAATGATTGATTTTTGTTTTCATCCTTTTAGTGATTTAGAGTCCTTACGTTTTTCTAATTCCCAGCGTTGGGAGAGAGATTTGTGCCATCCACCTTGGGATCTAAAGGTACGTACCACTCACCAGGCCCCCCGTCAGGATGCTGGCCTAGCCTTTTACGCCGTCGCGTTTATCCGAAAAGGAAACGCGTTTCTTGCGACGAACACAACAGCACGCCGATGGGGCTCAGGAGCTAAGCTCTCGGATTGTAGGGAAGTAACGCTGAGGTCGCCAACAACGACAATAACAACAGGGACAACGACCACGAACTCGACGCTAGCACGATGCACCCCGACCTCGAACAACGCTCATAATGCAAGAATTCAAGGCTGGACAGACGGTCCAGCTCAACGACGGTCGCAAAGGTACCGTCCGCTTCGTCGGCTCGACCAGCTTCCAGGTCGGTGAGTGGATAGGCATCGAGCTTGATGAGAAGACCGGCAAGAACGATGGCAGCGTCCAGGGAGAGCGCTATTTTGATTGCCCCATGGGTTACGGCATGTTCGTCAAGCCTATGATGGCCACAGTCATCGCACAACCCCCTGCTCCCAGGGCTGCGCCAGGGAGGAAGCCTTCACGGCCTTCAAGTTTCAACCCGACTGGTGGTAGGCAATCTGTCTCTGGCGATTCAGGCTTGAATAGACGGAAGAGTCTGAATGCACCAAGCCCGAGCCCGATTCCGAGAACCCGTCCGTCGAGCATCGCAAGGGTATGAACAGGACCGATGACATAGTGTCAACTTTGAAATGCTAATGTTTGAGCAGTCTCCTACAAAGTCACCAACTAAGCAGCTTAGCGGACCACCGAGTGCTTCCGCTTCTCGAACCGGAACACCTTCCAATGTCCGAGTGCCATCGGCCGCCTCCAAGACTCGCCCAACTTCGGGTGCTCGCACATCTATGGGTCCTCCGGCGGCGCCTGTCTCTAGAAACCGACAAGCGTCTACTTCTTCAGTCACGTCAAGATCGGGCGCGCCACCACCACGAACCAGCGGTCGTATGTCATTGAGCGGGTCACGGGCAGCAAATTCTCGCCCCGAATCAGTTTCAAGACGACCATCAGCGGACTCAGGAGGGGGGCGAGGATCATCAGATAAGGATGATGATGGGGGCGAAGCGGAGATTCTTTCTCCTCAGCCCAGAAGTCCAGTCATGGCGAGGACAAAGGCTTTGGAGAGGCTCACCGGTGGCCCTCCATCGCGTTCAGCTACGCCTCCAGCTGCTAAGAAAGCTGTCGCGCCCACAACGACTCGTACTGGCGGGAGCACAGCTGCAAGCCGTGAGATCGAGGACCTTAAGGCCAAGCTCAAAGTTTTGGAGAGAAAACGAATCGAGGATCGCGATAAACTGATGCAGTTGGAGAAAGTACAGGGGGAAAGGGATAAGTTTGAGGCAATCATTCAGAAGCTTCAACAAAAGTATCAACCTCAACAGCAAGAGAATAATGAGCTCCGGAAGTTATTAAAAGAGGCAGAGCAACGGCTGGAATCGATCGAAGAAATCCAAGCTGAACATGACACGGCGCTGGAATTGGCGACACTCGATAGAGAAATGGCTGAGGAGACAGCCGAGGTTCTCAAAGTTGAGCTTGAAGCTTTGAAGCAGAAGACGGAAGAATTGGATCTCGAGGTTGAAATTCTCAGGGAAGAGAACGAGGAGTACAGCAAAGGCATGACCCCTGAGGAGCGATCGAGTGTTGGGTGGCTGCAAATGGAGCGAACGAACGAGCGACTTCGAGAGGCTCTGTTGCGACTGCGAGATATCACTCAAGAGACGGAAGAAGAGCTCAAGGACCAAATCAAAGGGCTTGAGGAAGAGGTCAAAGAGTTTGGGACCGTCAAGGAGGAATTCTCTACGACCAAAGAAAAGCTTGAACACTCGGAGAGTGCTGTTGAGGATCTCCGCCAGCAGCTTGACAATGCACTTGGTGCTGAGGATATGATCGAAGACCTTACAGAGCGAAACATGAGCATGACTGAACAGATCGATGAGCTCAGGGCCGTTATTGACGACCTGGAGAGCCTGAAGGAGATTAATGACGAACTCGAGATCAACCACGTCCAGAACGAGAAGGAAATGCAAGAGGAACTCGACTTGAAGGATGCAGTTATTGCTGAGCAACTGCGTCGCGCCGGCGAGCGAGAGGAGACACTCGAGGACATGGAATATACCCTGTCACGGTTCCGTGAACTGGTGACGAACCTACAGAATGACCTGGAGGATATGAGAGCATCCCAGGCTGTCACGGAGGGAGAATCAGAGAAACTCAACGACCGATCGCGCGCCATGATGGATCTCAATATGAAGCTTCAAATCTCTGCTGCCAAGGCTCAGGTCAAGGCCATCGATCTCGAGCTACGCCGCTTGGAGGCCCAAGAGGCTGAGCAGCACCTTGAGATTGTTAAGCTCTTCTTGCCTGACACATACAAAGAGGACCAGGACTCGGTTCTCGCTCTACTCCGCTTCCGCAGGTTAGCGTTCAAGGCCAACCTTCTCAACAGCTTCATCCGCGAACGCATTAACGGTCAGCCCCATCCTGGTCACGAGAATGATGTCTTTGCCGGATGTGATGCCGTCGATAAGCTTGTCTGGGTATCAAACATGTGCGACCGCTTTGTTAACGATATGAGCCACTGCTCCATTGAACAATTTTCCAAGTACCAGAATGCTCTTCTTGAGCTGGAGCCTGTTGAGCGGGCGCTCAACGTCTGGATTGATGGTCTGCGTCGGGACGAGCTTAAGGAGCAGAAGTGCGCCGATGAACTCCAGCGCACCATTGCTCTGCTGTCCCATCTCGCCGAGGTTCACCTTTCGGGTGATCTTTCCAACTATGCCGATGATGTTTACATGAAGTCGTTGGTTATGCAGAGCCATCTTGACTCAGCCGCTGCTACTTTCAATACCTTGCGCGACTTGGTTCAGCGTGTGGTCCCTAGTGAGGGTGACGAAGAAGAGCTAGCACAGCACTTTACCAAGAAGACCGAACTGGTTATTACTCAGACCAGAGGTGCCAAGGTGATTGCTGGCAAGGCTGTCCGTGCTCTGCAAGATCTCAAGACTCGATCTCTCTCACTGCTTCCGGAAACATCAGACGTATTTGAGCAATGCGGCAAGGCTACCCAAGAGCTTGCAGATCTCTCCCGACAGATTGGTCATGGCCTTCATGAGCTATTGACTTCGGACGAGACCAGAACCGAGCCATTTACCTACTCAGAGGTTCAGAACTCCATCCAGACAACGGTTCTCGCTGTTACTTCTGCCAACGACTCTGACCTCTTCTCTACATACCTGGCCAAACTTCGAACTCTTACAACACAAATCACCGACTTGGCTACGCTGGCATCAGACCTTGACCAGACCCAGGAGTTTGAGGTCGGCCCAGAACCTTGGAAGTCGCGATCCCAAGAGCTGAAGGCACTCAAGACTGTGCCCGTTGATGCGGAGGAAGAGCTCCGCCGCGTCAAGGAGGAGTACAGCGAAGCTCGCCGTACGATTGCGCAGCGTGATGAACACCTTAGCACGGCGGTCCTCAAGATTGAGACACTCGAGTCTAGGATGCGCGATGCTCAGGCTAACATTGAACGCATTACTCAGCTGCAGATCGAACTAGAGCAGTCCGGACAACAGATCGGTAGCCTCAAAGAGGACATTGAGAAGCAAGACCGCGAACTCAAGAACCTCGAGTCTGAGCGTGATAAGTGGAAGAAGATTGCCAGCGACAGCCGCGCCTACGCTGATGGCGCCGACGCTGCAGGAGCCAAGGCCGGCCAGGAGCGTGCTGTTGCGACTGCTCGGGAAATGGACGCCCTCAAGTCGGACATTGAGAGCCTGCAGTCGGCTGTGCGATATCTTCGCGAAGACAACCGACGAGCTCGCACGGCGGAGCAGTCCAACTATAACTGGCTCGCCGAGCCACTCAAGAAGCCTGTCGACATCACGGAGCAACGCAAGACCCTCATCGCCGCTGAGAGCAAGGACGTGCTTGGTGAGCTCGTCAGGATGGCTTGCTCAGCTACGGTGTACGACTACTCGGCCCTGCCCCAGGACAAGCTCGCCTGGAAGCCTGCCCGTTCTACACCCCAATACCACGCCGCTAAGCAGGCCGAGGACTATGCCGCCTGGTCTTCCTGGCAAGACTCGGTCCTCCAGAAGGCCGACATGTTGCGCACGCAGGTCGCAGGGGCAGACCGACGAAAGGCCCTCAGCGGCTCGAACCCTGCCGCAGCCGCGGCCGCACGCCTGCGCATCAAGATGGCCGGCCCAGATGGAAAGGTGGTTCCCGGATCGGGAAGCGAGGTGCAAATCGTGGGATCCGGCGAGTGGGAGGCCCTTCAGGGGCGCGTGGCAGCTGTATAATGAGAATGTATGGAAGATGACGCGCGACAAGCGCTATAGACATACCCCCCCCTGGTTATTGTTTTTGGTCACCTCGTAAGCTTATACAATGGATGCTTGGTGTGTATTTTTTTATTTTACATTTTTACTTCATGTACCTTTTTAGCATGACAGCGAACGGAATCAATTCGCAGCAGAATAAAGCCTTTCATGAACAAAACACCCTTTGCTGTACCCATTGGTCTGATTTTTTTTTGATCTTCTTTTTGCGATCCATTCTGGGGGTTTGTTCAGCCCCCCTTTATGTAGTCGTGCTTCTTCATCCATGGTATATCTCCTTGGTTCTAGAACCCATTCGTCCTGATGCCATTGATGCCTGCAAACAACTCCTGGTCATGATATTTGATCTCCCACCCATTTGCTTTCTCCTCCTCTGTCTTCTTCCTCTTCTATGCCTTGCCCTTGCCCTTCTTGTCCTTCTTCTTCTTGCCGCCACCGCCACCACCAGCGCCACCGCTGCTGTCGTCGCCGCCCATGCCGGCCTGCGCACCCATCAGGGCAGCCATGGGGTCGCCGCCGCTCTGCATCTCCTTCATCATGTCCTTGAACAGGTTCTCCGAGACGCCGCCGCCCGTCATGGCAGCGCTCAGGTACGGCAGGTGCTCGCCCATCTTCCAGCCGCGCGGCACGGCGGGGCGCGGGTAGGGCTTGGACGGGTCGGGCTGGATCTGGCCGCCGATGCGCAGGCGCAGGCCGGGGCTGTCGTCGGTGGTGGGGTTGGCGCGCAGGTGCTCGGCGACGAGGCGGTACAGGTGGTGCTTGTTGTTCACGTTTGTCCCGGGCGTCTTCTTGAGGCCGACCTTGACGCGGCCCGGGTTGGCCCAGTCCTTGGGGTGCACCTTCTCGGGCTCGAGGAGCGTGGGCAGGCGCAGGCGCGAGCAGGCGTTTGCAATCTCGCGCGCCAGCGGGTCCTTGACGGCCAGCTCGATGGGCACGCGGCGGCCCTCGGCTCGGGTTCGTGAGGCGTCAAAGTAGACGGGGTACAGGCACTGGAAGTCTGCGTACGCCGACCGGTCAGCCGACTGCGGCAGGGTCGACGTCGGGGGCTGCTGGAGGTGGGCCGGGTTGAGGACGTGGTCAGCGGCGGCGGCGGGCCTCATCGCCGGCTGCGAGTCCGGGTCGGGGATGCGGCGGATGATTTCGGCATCATCGAAGTCGTCAATGTCATCGATATCGGGGTCGGAGGCGAGGTCGCTGTCGGAGACCTCTTCTATCCGGGGGTGAGACATGGCGACTGGCGGTGCGGGTCCGGGGAGAGAGGCGAGGAGTTGAAGTGGACGAAGAGAGGGAGAAGGTGAGGGCGAGAGGATTGAGGAGGCGATAGCGCGCCGGGAGAAAGTGGCCGGCGGCGATGGAGGCGTGGGTTGGGTTGGCCGTGGTGAGGCTCAAGGTGGCACGGGACAGGTATTGCATTTGCTATGGGCATGGTGGGGTTGGCTGGTGGTGCTGGTGGGGGTTTGGCAGCGAGCAAATTGTGGGGTATGGAATTAGAAACGGGGGCAGGGCATCAAGGGCCTCCCTCTCCTACACTACTGCACGATAGAGTTGATCCATCTCGTCAAGACACTCGGACAAGGCAAATCAGCAATCAATTTGAGATTCGAGCCAGCCCAGGGTACATCTGAGGCTTCCGTCTACTTCGACGCCAGGCCGATGAGCCCGAACCAGCGAATGGACAGGCCTGGGAAGACAACCAAGTAGTTTACTTTTGCTTAGTATGCCCAGACCGTGATAAAAGCGCCCGCACTGCGTTTGATGTCGCTGAATAGACACCCAAGTGCTTAACTTAGCCATTTCGGCTTTTCCCGCCACCTGTAACAGATGGTGGTCCTTACTTATTCCGACCTGAGAAAAACCTCTTGTATCCTCTTTCTCGCCGCCCATGGTTGGCCTTCTCTATCGAAGACAGGCCAATACGGCGCCCGTTGGCTCATCGCCACCAAACTTCTCTCAAAATACAGTCAAATAAAATAATGGTTATACTTTAAATATTCAATGTCGACCATTTCGCTGCCGTGCTTGCCCCTTATTAATTCTCATTAATCTTGGGGTTTTTAAATTTTGTTCCTGGTGGATGAGCATCCACAGGGAATCTGCAATAGGGGTGGCCACAGACACCATCTCTGAAACTTGGGCACTGTTTTCCTCGTTAGTAGTGGTTGACTCGTTGGATGTCCAGATGATTTTGACTCACATGATGGCCATAAATGCAGTCTTCCACCTCGCACTCCTGACCTCGCGTGCACGGGTTCAGTCGAGATAACATTGCAAGCGCCCGGATCTCCTCCTTTGTAGGCTTGTAGTTATGCACAAACAAGCAGCTGTCGATCTTGGTGCAGGGGCCTCGGAGATAGTGATTGTTGCAGAGCTTGTTATGTTCCTTGCGGCGCTTAATACCTTCCATGGCCTGCTGGCCCACTGAAATCGGGTCGTCAAGGCCTCGTGGGGTCGGGACCCAGGCTGGTGCTACCGCTGCTGTTGTGACTGCGGGTGCTGGTTTCTGGCGGGTCGTTGCTGGCTTGGGGGCCAGGGGCATCACCATCTGAGGGGGTGGGC
>NAGG01000367.1:0-28918 GCA_003031705.1 Calonectria naviculata
AAAGAAGGCGGCGTGGAAGGGTCGCGAGGGGGGGATGAAGGAAAAAAAAAAACCCAAGGTGCGCGCGTGTTAGTAAGCCACTGGCAAATCTGCAGGCTGCCAGTTGGCCCCAAACGGCGACCCCCCGGAAGAGTCAGAAGGGCCACCCGGCGCACGAATTTTGCACTCTTCAGTGGACCACGGCGCCGGAGCCTGCAGCCATTTCCCGCCAGCATGCCCCTAAACATTTCAGGGACCCTTGCCCCTTGCCCCTAGCTCCCCAGCACGCGTGGTGGGCCCCATATGCACCGCTGTTGTCAGTGGCCCAGATCCACTGCAGAGCAGAGCACAGCCCGGTCGTCAGATCACTTTCGACGACGGGAATACGGGGATGATCCCTTGCTGGGCTGTCGTTGGTCGCTGGCCGTTGGGCCCGCGAGACTACGAGAGTAGGACTGATTAGAAAAATTTCTTTTCCAGCCTCTGATGTCTCCAGCCTCGCCTCTTTTTTGACATGTTGCCCAATAAACCCCACCAGGCTTTCCCTTCATCTCTGATACCCGCTGATGTGCTCCCCGTCGCCCGTTGAAGAACAGCATCCGGCGCAAAGCAGGGGTCGCCCCTGGATGAGGTTGCTTCAGTTGTTGCGTGTGCCTGGCTTCGTCGATCATGCATCAACGAGACTCTGCGCCTGCTGTTTCATTCTCGTCGCCAACAGATATACATGGCGCGCACACACCGCTCGTCCCGTCTGCCAAGCTACGCCCTCCAGCATGGTTACCCCATCTCTCACTCCCTCGCCCTCCATTAACTCAAGCCCTCCATTTCACTTCCTCTCCCCCGTGCCGTGACTTTCTTCTGGCCCGCACGCAGATGGGCTCTCTTGACAAGGTGCCCAGACCTGGATCTACCGCAAAAAGATTCCGAAAGCCTTGACCATGTCGAGGCTCGAGTGTCTTCCCCTTGGCCAACTAAGCTCTGCTCCCTTGTCTCGCCCTCCCCCGTCTGTGACAGGCCGAATTTATCTTCGACTCTTGACGTGCCAATAAACTTGCCCGCCATGCCACGCGCGGCTTGCGCTTAATTAGGCCATAATGCAGCGTCGTCGTGTCGCCTGCCTGTGTCGACCGCGACCCCACTGGCAACCACCAACCAACCCAACCTGACCTTTCGCCCTTCCTTTACAACACACACTGGGCCAAGTCAAGTGCCGCGAGCCTCTGTTTCAGACCCTTGCTCGACTCTGCTGAGCCTCGCTGCCACACCGCGCGTGTCTCGCTCACCGTCGGCTCCCTGCCCGCCAACTCACACATGGGGAAACGGTTTGTTCGGATCGTGTTAGTTTGCATGCCCGAGCTCCCTCCCCCCAGCTCGCTTCATTGATCGACTGGGTCGCGTAAATGCGGCCGTGGCTGGACGACCGATATATACTATGCCGTCCTTGTCATCCCGCGCATGCGAGCACTCATCCCGCATTCTTCGGCCCTGTCGGCGTCCTCGTATTGAAGCCGCGATCGAACCACGGTAGCGAGTGAATTGTCGAGTTATGTAATTGCAAGTTGATGCCCAGACGCCCTTTGTCTCTGTCTCTGTTTCTGTCTTGTCAGCCACTTGTGGCCAGACCAGCAGCACTCATCGTAGCTTACACGCGCTGAACCCTGTGTCCAGTTTCTGAGGCCCAATCTGCCAGCCTCGCCCCGATGCAACTCCACCCTCGCCGTGTTCTCCTCGAGCTCTCCCAAGCCAGCACCAGCCCTAGCCCCCGCTCGCTTCACAGCCTCCTCCTTCACCAAGGAAGCAGAGAAAAGGACCGAGCCTTCGCCCGGTAAGCGCCCGCCTTTCACATTCACTCTGCCAACCTTGGCTGTCAGCCAGTTCGCCTACCGATTGGCCCATCTCTCTGGTCGTCACGTCCAGTTGACTTGGCCCGCCCATCCGTCCCGTTGCTAAAAATAATACCGCCCCCAACCCCAACCCCAAAATCCAACATCCCGGACCCGGTCCCATGCCCACATGTCATGCACCCGTCAAAGTCCGGTCCAATTAGTCCTCCTCCCACTGCTACCCTGACTCAAATCAGCGGGTCCCTGAGTCGTCGCCTTCGTTTCGGAGCTGCAGGAAATGGGGCTAATTTGTTCGCATTTGCCCTCTTTGTGCCATGCTGCTGACCGACCTGCTGCAACAAGGTATCATCGCGCATCATCGCCCACGCACGGACTCTGTTGGCCGCAACGTGTAATACAGCAGCACGACGACAACATGACAACAGCAATATGACAACGGCGTCTGTCGCATATCCATCTCCAACCCAGCCTCTTCAGCTCCGAACAAACTTGAACAGTACTGATATCGGCGGATGAATAAAGCACGCATAAACAATGATCTGAACTTTGTTCATTCGTTCTCAGTTTTATGCTTGAGCCTCTCTCCATTCCTTCACTCCACCCAATGGGCAACCAATTCTTCGCAGCTCTAGCCCAGCGTCCCCCATGCCATTATCTTCGGTAGTTCGGCACCGCCTGATTGACTTCTCGGCACACATACTTCCATTCCAACTCTCTTGCCCTGCGTTTTCAGGTGGGTGATGTAAAGCGGGAAGGATTTGACCCCAAAGACTGAATGGTTGATGCATACATAAGCTCGGAAATGCGACACGGCGAAGTCGGATATGTTTGAATCCGAGATGGACTGAGCGATGCTAATCGTCATCAACATCATCACCTCCCTATCCTATTGTTATCCACAGTCAAACAAGTCTGCCCTGGTTTAAAACCCATTTTATACATCCTATTTATTCCAAGGCTTACTTGTCGACCGGTTTTCAGTCAGTTGATGCTTCGTTACCCACACACTCGGATCGCCTTGTATGGAAGTTGCCGAGTGTGAGAGCATGGCACTTGAGGCCCTCGAATCTTCCACTAGCCGCATTTCCGACGGAAGGTTTAGCAAAAGCACAACGCTAACAATGAGAAAGCCAAAAGGAAAACTGTGTCCATTTGCTGACCCATAGGATGGGTCCCTTACCACCAACTACATGGCTTGACTGCTGCCCGAGTCCGACACTATTCATGTATCAACTGCATCATCAAAAACTGGTTTTGTATTCCTTAGGGTATTATTGCCAAAATTGGCTGAACGGGCAAGTTGTCCTCCGGCTGAAGGCATTTTGCCTTACTTTTCGTCCATCCACAACCAAAACTCCATAACCCATGCAGTGTCCCTGTCCCAAATATGACTATTATTTTACCGCGTTTCAACAATCGAGTCCAAAAAACCAAACCCATCCTTTCCCTTTTCTTATCCAGCCGTTCCCATGCTGGCTTCTCCAACCGTGACCTCGTTCGATCCCGCTCAGCTCGGCGATCCGGCATTCGCAGTGGGGGCACTGTAATTACCAAAGCCTCCGTGTTCTGCAGCCCCGTTATCGGCCTTCATGGTCCCGTTAAGCAGAGGGCATAACCTTGCGCCAAAAAGTTAGCATAGAATTCCAGATGGCCTCTTGAATGACAAAAAGTAAAGTGAAGGTGAAGATGTAGGTGGAGAGTGCAGGTGTTGAGAGTCGTTAGCGGAGAGAGCCATAGTAAAACTTGGGCTTTGCCAATGCCTTGAGCCGTTCTCGTTCGAGCCGAGCCCGCTCTTTCTGTTTTTCTCTCTCTCGCTTCTTCATTAGTAGATCTCTCCGTCGAAGCTCTTCTTTGAGCTTCTTCTGGGCTTCTCGTTCTTCAACCTGTTTCTGACGCTCGGCGGCCTTGCGCTCTGCCTCTTCTTGCTTCTTGGCGGCCTTGCTCGCCATGGCTTGCTCTCGGGTGGAAGCCTTCTCTTTCTTTGCCGCCTCTTCCGCACGTTTTCGATCACTCCTTTCCAGGTATGGGAGGAGGCCTTTTCGTTTCTTCCCGCCATTGGGCTGCTCTCCCACTTGAGAAGCACTCCACCAATCAAACGACAATCTGGGGGGTGGTGAAAATGGGGGGCTCATACTTCTTGTTTGTCTTGATATGTCCCACTTGCCCACAATTGGCACACTTGCGGGTGGTTCCAGTAGGGATCTTTTCTCCGCCGACGCTTGGCGATCCGCCGTCTCCGGTGCTGGCTTTTTGGTGCAGTTCTTTCTGCTGCTCTCGGGCTTGTCGTCGTGCCTTGTTCTTCTCCAGTCTTTCGAGTTCCTTCTTAATTCTATTGCAAGTTAGTCCCCATTCCTTCGCTACTGTAAATCTCGTTCGCATACCTAATGCCCGCAAGACGGTCGTGGTCGGCATTACCCGTAGGTCGGGAGCTGTAGATGCTGTTGCAAGATATACGTAAGCCGGTATTCTCATCTCAAGCCCAATCATGTCTCTTTCAGAGCCAGGGGTTCCGACGCCATAAGAGCAAGTTGATCTTTCTGGTGCTTTCCTCTCTGGTGACCGCTGTATGTTCCGATTGGTGTTGGGTGGGTTAACGTACTCTCTCATCTCTAGATCCGCCTCTGTTCGTCGCTTCATGTACTGTGAAATAACAACTGGATCGTGGACAATCTCAACTCGGCTCTGGGTTGTTCCATCCGCCATCCGAACTTCTCGAGTGATGCGAATCGCGCGCTTGGGGTGTCGGCTGGACGAAGTCAAACCACTAATTTGGCTGGTCCCGTCATCGAAGTGGGCGGGCGTGGCGGCGGATTGGACGTTGAATCGGTCGTCTTCGTCTTCTGTCACTGCAACGTCCTTGTCGTCGTGTTCCTGAGGGTCAGTGAGAGTGGATTTTTGTTTCTCCCAAATCTCCCGAATACCCTCTTCGTACATGGCCTGTTGCTTCTTGACGTTGTAGGCATGACCACCATTAGCCCTCTTCTCCCGCTCCATGGCATCGGCGGAGGTGGCGAGGGGGCCTTGCACGGCTTCAATATAGCCACCCTTCATTGAAGTGCGAATAAAACTGAAACCGAGACCGTGGCCAGTCGGGTCACCTTCGCCATGGAGTTGAAGCATTGCTTTTTGGGCACAAGCGTCAATAAAGGCTTTAGTGGTCTTCCAAGGGGCCATCTTGTCAGCCAGAGTCTCTTCCTGTTTCTCTGCCTGCTTCTTAGCCCCCTTGGCGACCCTGCTGCCGTCATCATCAACATCTTCTTCTTCCGCCTCTGCGTCCTGCACTCCTGCGTCGTCATCGATGTTGGCGTTTCGCGGGTCGTATCCGGCGTCCTCTAGTTCCTTGATACCCAATTGCATGGCATCAAGCAGAGATACTTCCTCGGGCTTAATCATAGATCGTATCGTACTCTCATCGGGAAGGATTTCGTTGGGCTTGAGGCGCCACATACCCTTCTCGCCACTCTCCCTGTCGTACTGAAGGAATTCCTTTAACTTCTGTCGATTTTGAGTATCAGTCGAGTCGGCAATGTGCTTAGTGATGTCTGACAGCTGGCAGTTGTCCGTCGCGCTATGTCGAATCATACGGAACGCGAGCATCTTCATTCTGTTCTTCGAGGCATTTGTAACCTTTCGGCTGTGAGGTCCGGGAACCTCGACCGAAGGGAATTGCTGTCCTACTACATGAAGGTGATCGATCTTGTGAAGAAACCACTTCGAACCATGCTCGCCCGTGGTGCTTCGAACAACTAAGAAATCAGTGGTGCGCGGGGTGTGCTTGAAAACAGGTGCTCGATACATCTCGTTGTGCAAGGTGGGTACGGTTTCACCAGAATCAACAGTACCAAAGAGGGAGAAAGGCGATCGATCTTCGGGAAGCAGAAATCGATATTCACCTAAATCTTGTTTAGGTAGCTGCTCCTCGTCGTTGTTGTCCTTTCTTCGATAGTAATTGATCAGGCGATTGCCCATTCCAAAGTTGCTTAGTACGCGCGGTCGCTGCTCGCAATACTCGAATAGAACAGCAGTAGCGTTGTCGCTGATACTAAGGTCTTTTGACTTCAAGAAAACCTCGTGTGCCTTGCCCTTCATCATCTTGCGCTTATGATGACCAGGCTTGTCAAACTTGATGATGTGGCCAGCAAATTTCTTGTACCTAAAACGAGGACGGTGATACTCGTCCGTTGTGCCGCCGAGCTTGACTTTGTAGTAAGGCCATGAGAGTTTGATGGCGGGCATACTGTGTTCGACAGAGATATTTCCAAGGGTTGCACGAACTTTGCTTTGGTGGTTTTCTTTAAGGGCCTCATACGCCTCATCATTGGATATGTTGAAGCGCTGGGAGACATCACGGCCCAGGTTGCCGTTTGCCATGCGCTTCAATTTGGTTTCTTGGCGTGGCCTCTTGGCAGCACGCTGTGAATCTTGGGTCTCCAGTAGCAAGTGTGGGTCACTCATATCCAGCCGGACGCGTTTGGCACCCCATCTAGTTGCTTCTTCGAAATTGTCAAAGCTCGGGGCAGAATATCTAGGGATCTCAGGCAACCCGAGTTTGATAGTCTTTCGTTTCTTTGGGCGTGGTTGCGCATCGTCCATGTCCATCAGGAATTCGGCGTCCCATTCATCGTCTTGTTCTTCGACTACACGTTTCTTCGACTGGAGTAATTCTTGTTCGGCAGCTTGGCGGGCTTTGAAATCCGCCTCAACGGTGGCGATGTGAGCACCCCAGTCTTCACAAGCCAACTCGATATCACGGAGAGTGAAGCCTGCGATGGTTTCCGAGTCAGAGTCCTGGTCGACGTCGAACTGGACCACATCTTCAGCTCGGTCGGCATGGTCCTGGTTGCACTGCACAAGCCCCTTTGCCTCCACTTCCTGTTGTTTCTTTCGAGTAGATGTAGCGCCGCCTGGAATTCGGAAAAGTTTTTCCTGGTCGGGGGCGAGATCGAGTGTGAGTTTGCTGGTAACCAGATGCTTGGGCTTCTTAGGTGGCTTCTTTTCTTTCCAAGTGGCCTTCTTCGCGGGCAAGAGTTCGCTCCAGGTCAAAATATGGCCCTTCTTGAACGCAGGCCAAGTAGCTTTGAGTAGATCTTCGACCGTTTCGGCGGGGGCAGGAATGTCGGGGTCCTGGTTGGCACCGTCCATATGAGGCTCGGGATCGAAGTTGATACCAGGGAAGCTGAGGGTGGCATCCATGGGCTGGGTGTCTTCTCCGGCGTCGGCATCGCGTACGTGAGGTGCGGGCGATGAAGGGCCGAGTATGGGATCGATGGGCGAGGACGCGCCTTCGCCAAACAGGTCGTCTGCGTCGTTGCTAGTTCCCCCGTCGTCTGTCAGTCCTGGCATCTCCATTGAGGCACCCGCACTGGGCTCCTCCTCATCGGGCAAGTCATCGTCGCTGATGTCTTCGAAATCCTCGGCATCATCGGCCTTCCCTGACTGGTCGAAGGGGGTGTCGTCGAGCTTGAGGCCGCCGCCGCTTGAGCCATCCTGGCTCTGCTCAAGCAGGCGTGCGATTTCGCGATCGTCGGCAGCGTTTTGGGCCTTCCAGGCATCCTCGTCAAAGGAGGAGAACTCGTCGTTTTCACCCATGGTCGCAGCGCCGTGTAAAGCCGCAGATATGTCGGGGTTTATCTCATGCTTCGCGTAGCAGGGCGGCGTGAGGATTCTCACGATGATGAATTCGAGTTGAGTTCACGGTCGCGGTTCGAGCTGGCGAGCGGCGTTCCGCAGCTGAGTCAGCTAACCGCAAATGAATTAGAACAGCGGGCATGGCCCGTGCGCTCATGTTCCTTAAGATTCTCAGAGAGTAGAAGAGCAACGATTCATGCCATTTTCGTGAGGTTTATTTCTCCAATAACCGTTAGGTGGGAATTAATAGCATATTACGGAATAGCATGCATTTAAAATTTTGTATATTTGCAGACAACAACGCAGTTGTAACTAACTTTGACGTGCCACGTAGTTAAATGACCACCTCACAAAAGCGGTTTGGGTGGTTTCTCGTGCCCCACTCTTCAATCGGAACGTTGCCTTAGGTGCATACGCGTAGATTGGGCTTGATATTGAGGCAACTCGGTGAATATTTCAATCAGTAATTGTCTATCTACCAAATAAATCAATGAATGAATGAATGAATGATTTTTTTTTTTCAATCAAATCATATATCTATCATATAATTAGATGCTAACGATGGATAATATTTCACCGATCTTGGGTCATGACCGCGTTGCCTTGCTAACTCACCCCGCTTCTCGTGGCAAACCCAAGACCAGAGCCAAAATATACAGTGTATCTATTCGGCGCCACCTCAATGCCAAAAGAGATTATATTTAAGAAATGAAAATGGGTAAAGTGATAACACGGAATTACAAGATGGACTATCAAGTCAAGTGAATGGGCGTATGCTCTGTCTCGGCTTCTCTTTCGTCCCCTCACTTTTGCTTTAGTTTATCTTCTCGGGCAATTAAATGGCCGCTCGAACTACTTGGCTCTGAGGTGCCACGTAGTGCAGCGAGAAGAACAAGGATAACCTCAACAGGCCTCTCCAACATGATTTATTCACTTCTGAAAAGCGCGAACTGGCGAGGTTACAAGTTGGAGATGCCGATGAATCACGCGCAAACAGTGTTATTTCGACACTGCTGGAGGCAGAAAAAGTCCTGCTGTTTCTCAAAGAATACAAGGCAAAATGTCGCAATGTTAATGTAAATCATGGAAATTTCTTCACACTAGTAAATATGGCCACTAAATCCCCTGGGTTCTGTACTCGTCCCCTCTCTTCTCATCTGTGATTGAACGTCTCAGTTTTGCGTCACCACAGCTAGGTCTCGGTGGCCTCTCGTTGGTAATTGACCATCCGGATCAGCTTCCATAGGTAGAAACTGCCCAGGGAAAATCGAGCATCCCGCGTCTAATTTCCACGAAGGTGGACATGGGCTATCAGCGGACTGGTGTGGTACCGGGCAGTGCAGAATGCGAGGACCTTATCAAACAGTCTGGCAAAGGAGGCGGGGGCAGGTGCGTGTTCCACGGCATTTACGCCCACGCAGGCAAATTCTACGAGACCCGCGAAGATTGGAAAGCCTCGGATCACCTGGCACTCGAGTTCAAGGCTCTGGAGGAAGTGGCTAAGTCAATTACTGCGAAATAACCGGGACATCCACTGATACTACCTGTGGGAGCTTCTCTAACTGCGACCAGTCTTCAGTATCCAGATTAAGATAGGAAAGCATCGAGGGGCCCCAATAGCTTGGTAAGTACAATCAATGTATTTCTCTGAGACCTCAAGGCTTGGGGGTACGAGCTCAAAGTACACGCCGGGGTATATCTCATCCTCGACGTCCAACATCTTGCAACTCACGCCTGCGACAAGGCTCTCCTACCTGTCTCATTAATTGCCATCACAATCATTATCGAAGTCGCCTCGCTGCATCCCGGCCGCGGCCCCAACACCAAAAAAGAAACGACCGAGGCTCTTATCAATGCAGGATGCCTTGCGCTGGGTCGAGAGCCTTGTGCCAATTCGGACACCGAAAAGGGCAAACATTGCGCTGGCCGGGGAATTGTTATGCCTTGAGGGGTTGAGAACTCCGCCCCTGATCCGAATTTCCCTGCAATCCATGGAGGCTGGCAAGTGGGCAAGGTCAGCCAAGAGCATGCCATTTTGCGGTGGCGGAGCGAGTCGGACGAGATGCGGCTCAACGTTGGACAAATACTGAGAATTTGGCCAAACCATGCTTGCATCGATGGCGCTGAGTTTGACAAACATCATGTAGTGGATTTCAGGAGAGCTGGCGAGGAGGATGTCATTGCTGGTGTGTGGCCGTATTGGAATGGGTGGTAAAAATGTCACGGATAGCCAAACTGAAGGGGGCGGATTAAGTCAAAACTAAAACTATTCAATTTATGCGATGCCATGAAGCGTTACTCTAAGGGCGTTTGCGATGGCAAACGCTGGATATCTTTCATCTTTCCTAAAGCCGAAATAAACGCCACGTATCGAGGCGTTCCTCGAACTCTCCTGGGTCGATTATACCCTCCACCAGTCGTTTTAAAAGTCGTAAAGTCTGTTCGTGGGAATGGGATTAAAATACATGTACAAGCGAAAAGAAGATGTTTTTGAACTGGCTCATTAAGCCATGAAAACGGTGGCCATAACGATAACCACGACTGGCCAAAATCCAGTGGCCTCGAGCAAAGAACGCATGTTGTTGCCAGCGGCGGAGTCGTCGCCCTGGACTGTGGTGCCATTGGGGAGGGTTCCATTGATGAGAAGGGTCTCGCTCCCGTTAACCTTTGCGATGGTGACTACGCTCTTGTTGAGGGCCTCGTAGCTCCCGTTGCCAATAAGCTGGTCGTAGTATGAGGTGTCGTTGTTGTCGTTGCAGCCGCAGACGGCAAACCGCGAGCATCCGCAAATGACCTCAACGGTCTCGTTCTTGTCGCTGGTTTGGTTGTAGAAGCGATAGGGGTGATCGTAATGGTACATGTAGGCGCCGTACAACCAAAGACCAGGCCAGAAAGCCAGGGCACCGCCCACCAGGAAGAACGGGAGCAGACCACCGGGCGTCTTAGTCCCTGACTTATAGGGAACTGAAGCACCTCCGGGATAGTATCGACCGCCGCCGTAGTTGGGCTGAGGACCGGAGCCCCTGGAAGATGTGCCGCCAGAGTTGGAGTTCCTGGAGACGAACAAGTTAGCTTGGTAGGTGTGGGTTGATGCCAAGAAGCCGACTTACGATTTTGTGTTGCTACTGGAGCTGCTGCCCTTGCTGCTGCTGCTGCTAGAACCTGATTTTTTGGATGATGAGCTTCCGGACTTGCTAGAGCTGCTTCCACCACTTTTGCTACTACCGCCTCCGGTGCGCGTACCTCCACTCTTGCCGCTGCTGCTTCCACCACTACTTCCACCGCGACCGCCGCCGCCGCCTCCGCCGCGGCGCTTGAATAGATCGTGCTCGTCGGCGGTTGAGGCGATATCGACGCGCTCAACGTTTCGGGGGTGGCCGATGGCCGATGCGGTGACCGAGGTCAATAGCGACAGCGCCAGGACCGCAAAGTCGGGTCTCATGATGGCTGGACGAGTTTTTTGGGGGGGGTGGGTAAGATGTGGGATGGGAAAAGAATGTCGATGGCGGTAGCGTCCGTGTTGTGTCTTGGCGACTCAGGTGCTGACCAACGACAAGCGACGGGGATGAATGGTTCAAATAGAATGCGTAGGGAGACGAGCAGCAGGGTAAATAAGCAATTAAGCGTTGCGTCTGCTGGGGTAAAGTCGCAGCGTAACCGATGTCTGACAAGGGATGTTTCGACTGTGACGGAGGGCTGGATCCGCCTTGTAATTAAGGTCCGCGGAATTGCAGGGCTCAGATGCAGTGTAAACAGCTTGTTGGAGGCGCAGGTGCTAGCGCCGTGGGCTGCTGCGGACGCTGGGGTGGGTGGCGCTGGCGACCAGCCTATAGCGAGGTCCGTGTTCGGTAAGTTGCGATTGACCCCGTTCCGCGGGTTGCTGGCTGCTGTGCCTGCAGGCGAAAAAAAACAACGATGATCTCACAAGGTGCACACGGGAAGCAAGCTGAGAGGCGAGTTCCTGATGATTTGCGGCCTCTGCTTCCGTGTTTGTGGCGATCGACTGCTAGTGCAAGTTTTCGGGGAAAGGCTGAACAAGTTTGGCGGCAATTGATGATGTCGATGATGCAACAGACTGTGGGTGTTCGGTTCCTTGATGCGATCGGCAGCGTATCTCGTACTGGCTGCCCTGGGCGTTTTGCAATTATGGGTGCTTCAACACGAAAAACGCGAGGCTTTTTTACATTTTCCCCCCTGGAGGAACCATGCCCCCGTCGCTTAATTTATACTACTCGTTGATTAGGAAGCGGCCGGTCGGTGTTCAAATTAGACCCAAATCTTGCGGCAATCACACTGGCATGGTCCTGGTTTCGGCTCGCGTTAGCAGGGGCCACTTCAGCCAAGCTGAGATGGCGGTTGCTCTAGTTTAATATGCTTGATTCCGGACCACTCCTTCTCATCTCTCCAATTCTCAGTCCGTTGATGCGTGTTGATGAATCATGAACACACATCTCTCGCCACGCGAAAGAGGGGGGCGTGCATGTGCGTGATGTTTATTAATTGATCTTCTGTTTGTGCGGCACGGATTGGAACAGCTCCTCAAAAGACCCTTTGTTTGCATGCAAAGCCATCATGTAAGGATGACATGGGTCTTCTCAATTGGGTAAGGTAGGCGAGGTAGGCGGACTAGGCTCACTGAGCTTGAAGTTTGTAGCGGCTGACACCCTCAGCGATGAACCTGAACCGTCCCGTAGCTTTCAGCCTTGCTGCAGCCAATGGGTTGAGGCCGTTGGTTGGCTGGCTGGAGAATTGGGTCAATTCCTGAGGAGCGAGCGCACAGTCGCACCAGGCATGATCTAGTGCATCACAGATGCCCACAGCATGATCTTCTATCCCACATTATGATCCACCATGGACACTCAGCCCTGCGGCTGTTGCTTTTGGCTTGGGCCCTCCCAAGCTCACCGCAACCCAGTGAGTGGTTAGTATCGCCTTGAGAAGCTGCTGACATATTATATCTACCACGTGGTTGCTGCGCTGTCTCGGAAAGCCAGTACGTAGCAATGCAGGGTGGCTGTGTGATTCTGCCAGCAGTAATGTCCTGATTCCATAGGTTCTCCGCATCTCCGTCTTTATCCGGCCATTGCTGTATGCGGCGTCCAAGACCGGAAGAGGCATCTGTGATAACTTTCCCCATATCCGGCAAAATGGTAAAGCCCTCATCCGATCAAATGCCTTATCGCGAGACGAGGGTGTGAATTGCGCCTCCATTCTTGGAGGGACGTCCAATCCTTTGCCCTTGTTCTAGGCAGGCATCCCCTGCTTGGCTGTGCACAGATCAGACGTCTCGCTACACCCCAAACTCTGAGGTTGGCTTCTAGAAAACCGGGGTTCTGTCGCTCGCCAGTAAAAGTCCCGCCGTTCAGAAGCTCGGCACTGCCACCGGCGAAGCTTGATTCTCATAGACTCTGAGTCAATCATTCCCGTTGCAAAATCTGCCAGGCTATCAGCCTTATAACTCCCCCGCGTGACCACGGTTTCCCCGATTGTAAGCTGTGCCACACTGCACACATCTTATTCTCTGGACACGCTCAAATTGCCGACTGACGGCCCAATTAATTGCGTATTTGTAAGACTTCCTTTCTCTCCTTTGAACCACAATCGGGCGATGGCGATGCCTCTTGATGCGTTCCACTCTGACATCAAGACCAGTTGAAGGCTCACGTGACTATATCTTCATGTGATTCAGCGCCACTCCGCCGGCCGACAAGGAGGCCGCCTGTTCAAAACTGCCTGGTGCCTGGAAACGGTGTCTCAGCATCACACAGCGTGTATTGCTTTTGTGCCCAATTCTCTCCGAGAAGTTCATGTCTATGCCGGGTCAAACTCAGATCTAAACTCTTTTTTTTTCATTTTTTTTCATGTTCCGGTCAAGGATTTGGTAACATGAGCCAAAGTTCTTTTTTCTGTTCCTCGTGCCAGCCCCTCGTCAGCGACCCGACAGACTAGCACCAAAGTACCATGTTGTTGGTTCTCTCATTGACGCAGACAAAATGCTAATTCTAGCCAAGGTCTTTTCCATACGTACATCACGCAATGATATTGACACGATACAGCTAAATGTTCTCATGGAAAATTGATCCCCGTTTCGCGTATTCAAAGGTTACATTAACAGTCTAGGTTGTATTTTCCTTATGCCTTTAAACAATAACTTTCGTATCAAATTCACTTGGTCGCTTGTCAAATTCTGCACTCTGTGTAGGAACCTCTTCTTCCACAGCTTCTAAAACCGAAGGGCCCTCGAATCGAGTAGAGATCTCTTCGAGTGTCAACCCCTTTGTCTCGACGAATGTAAAGTAGGCGACGACAAGGAATATCAAATCCCAAGAAGCATTAATGAAATAGAACTTCCAGTTCAAATCAGCCATTGCGTAGGCCATACAGAAGGAGGCAAGGAGACTAAGGTCACTACTGTTAGGATTCAAATCTCGAGCTGTAGTTTTTCTTCAGACATACCCAAATCCAGAATCTAGCATTCGAAAGATGGCAATCCCTGTCGCTCGAATTTTGAACTGCGAAACTTCTGTAGGGTACAGACTGGTCATCGGCGTGATGGAGAAGGCGTAAAAGCCTTGAAAGAGGAAAATGACGGCAATCGTTCCGTATATGCCACCCTGATTAGTGCTCTCACCGTACCCTTTGATGCATCAAATTAGTCACTGTTGGTTTGAACATGGGTATCTTGATAAAACATACGTTTAATGAGACCGCCGATCATGTACAATGTCACAACCATGCCGCCGACTCCAATGAAAGTCTGCGAACGGCGACCAAGTACATCTGTCATGAAACTTCCGAAAATGGCGACGACAAAAGACCAGCAGTTGAGGATAACCTGAATCTGAGTCTGTGTGGTTGTGTTGGTGACACCGGCCTGGTCGAGAATCTTGGTGAGATAGAACCTGGGAATACCAATCAGTTGCTTCAGCGGATAAATAAAAATGATAAACACCTACGAAATAATGAAATTCCCAAACATGTTAATCATCGGCCCGAAACTAACAAGAATGGCCAGCCTCTTTCGGTTCGCAGGAGTCGCTACTATCTCTCTCCAGGGATTACGAGGACATTCTTCCTCCTCTTTTACCATCACTGACTTGATCTCGTGTAGTGTTTCCCAGCCTTTCTGGCAATCTTCGATTCCTTTTCCTTGCATGAGGACGAGGACTTCGTGTGCCTCGTCGTCGCGCCCTTTAGAAATGAGCCAGCGGGGAGACTCGGGAACAAATGGGACCAGGATAATAGCGAGCAAGCTCGGGACAAACTGAAGCAAGGAAGGCAAACGCCAAGACCAGGTGCTTTGGATATTCTGGCTCCCATAGTTGATAATGGACGAAGCGAGACTGCCAACGTAGAAGCACGAAAAGAAAAGACCTAAAATTCGACCACGCTTATGTGGTGGGAGAAGCTCGCCCAAGAGGGTTGGGGCCGCTCCATTGCTGATTGAAGAACCAATCCCAACAATGATTCGGGCAATGACAAACATGGAAATGTTTTGAGCTGCAGCCTGGAGAATGATGCCAACTACCGTGATAATGGACGCTACAACAATAGCACGTCGACGACCAAAATAGTCCGGAATGGGCTGAATAAGGAAACATCCAATGATACTGCCCATCCATGAGGCAGCATTATTGAGCCCTTCGGTCGCCGTGGTGAGATTAAAGTACTCCGAGTAAGATGGGAGAATCAACAATCCGTTCATTACAGAAGAATCGTATCCCAGAGTCTATAAAAGGTCCTCTTGTAAGCAGTTATGCAAGAGCTCGGGCATATCCACTTACGGCAGAGTTGACAATAGCCACGGCAAGGAGTAGAGGGTTTAGAATCCGAAGATCAGCAGGGACCAGTTTTGAAACATGCTTACGCTCAAACGCATCCATGATGCTGGGTTCTTTTTCGGATGCCTGAGATGGATACTAGGAGTTCGAGGATCTCGTATGATCAAATCCACCGATGCGTGCTTCGTAACCAATACTTATAACAAGAAAATTACGTGAAAGTTTCGGGATTGGTGATGTGTAAGTGTTGATTGGCTACTGCGATTGAGCCCGGGCGAGTTCGGGCGAGTCTATCTCGGGCCCACCTCAACAGGTCTAATTACACCTATCACATCCTACGCTATCATGGACAATCCTAGCGGGAAATGAATCCCGGATAAGACGGCGGGGATTTCATGCAAACTTACAACGGTCAAAAGACCCCGCGGGGCCCCAGCTGCAGGAATCAAGATCTATGGTAAAGTCCACGAAGGCATGTATTGGTTTTACTTGAGAAACTTGTATTAGCCTTGTGATATTCAATGGACAAAACTTGTTCTACTAATTGTAACATGAGGGTACTCATGTCACGCGGCATCTGATGTAGTCATTATTGTCTAAAACGACAAGAATTTAGTCACACAGACCTAATAAGATGGAGTAATCTGACCCCTCATCTAAAGTACGGCCTATCAGCCTTTACGCTTGACACGTCATAAAAGCTCGCCCGAACTCGCGCGAGCTTGACCCGCACTCCCACCAGCTCGCAGAGAAAGCACTACCGCATTGGTCAAATCCCACCTAGATAATAAGAAAGCATTTAAAATCGTCTCCCGCTCCAAGGTGAAGGAGATTCATCTTTCATTAGCTCCATGACTAGGCACGCGTTATTGATCTTTGCTTATCAATCTCTTGCCTGAAAATGCCCGGACAAATCGCAGAGTGGCCCGCGTGGCCTGAATTCATGAAGCAAGAAGCCTCAGAAGCAACGGACCCCGACTTCCTTGCTGCAAAGAAAGCAATTATTGACCAGTACGGCGCCGAGGCACTCAAAAAGAGCTGGATTTCTGTGTGCAATAAGTTGAAGACCATCACGGATGAGATTGCTGCCAAAGGACACAGCATTATTCCCGTCTTGAACGCCGACGAATTACTCAAAAATGGATTCACTGAAGAAGAAAAAGCCGAGGTCAAAAGGATTGGTGCTTTTGTGGTGAAGGGGGTCCTTCCCCAGTCACAGACCACGAACCATTATGCTGAGCTGCGAAAATATGTGTCAGATAACAAAGACAAAATCAACGGCTGGCCAAAAGAGACTCCTTCCATGTTGATGCTTTACGACTCCCCTACCCAAAACAGTATTCGGGGACATCCGAACCACCTCCGTCTTCAGCGCATGTTAAACGAGCTCTGGCACGACTCAGCTGGAGGGTCGTCTCCAGAGCCTCTGATTTATCTCGATGGAGTTCGTGACCGACCTCCAAAGCAAGAATTCCTCGGGCTAGGTCCTCACATTGATGCCGGAAGCCTTTGCCGCTGGGCTGATGCCACATACCGCGAGGCGTACGGCAACATTCTCGCTGGAAACCCAGAGCTACACGATCCATACGACCTCGGAATCCGAAAGGCAGCAAATCAGGAGCTGTATCCCGGCGTGGCGCATTCGAGCGTCTTCCGATCCTTCCAGGGATGGACAGCCCTGACAGACGCCGCACCCCGAGAAGGATCGCTGCTCATTTACCCAAATGTCGCTACGGTGATTGCATACGTCATTCTCCGACCTTTCTTCAAGCCCCCCAGTCAGCCTGAGAATATCTTGGATGCAGAAAAATGGACTCTAGACGAAGAGGGAAATTTCTTCCCGGGCACTTTTAAAACTCAAAGCCAACGGCTCAGCCGTTCAGCTCATCCTCATTTGCGACTCGAGGAATGCCTAGTACATGTGCCCAAGATGAACCCTGGTGACACTGTTTGGTGGCACTCTGATGTAAGTGAGCTGTGCCAGCACTGTCAATTTTTAGATAGCTTACGAGTTGTACAGACATGTCATGCTGTTGACCCGGAGCACGAAGGCGATAAAAACGCATCCGTAGTTTATATCGCAGCATGCCCCACAACTGATAACAACAAGGCGTACGTCAAGAGTCAACTTGAGTCGACACGAGCGGGAAGACCACCGCTAGACTACCGAGAAGGGAACGACTTGGATGAGACACAGCTGCAGGGTTATATTGGTCTTGATGCCTTCAGCGAGGAAGCCAAGAAGGCATTTGGATTTTACTTGTAGTAACGAGATATTACATGTGGATATCCCAGACGCCCACAGTCATGCCTCGAGTTTCATCTATATATCGCCATTTTCGAGAACATTTCGTAAAATGCTTGCCGCCCTCGCCGCGATTACATTTCGCGACTTGACTTCATCCAAGTATGCAATGGCCATCTTGACTTCCTCGTTGAACTGATCTTTATAAACAATGGACTTTGCTCTTGATTCTCTCAGTAAAAATATCGCAGCCACAAATAGATGGAGCGATAAAGCCCTAATTTGAGATATTTTCAGCAAACAAGAATGTGTGGCACTGAGGACAATCTTACCACTGCCGTCTCATGGCTGCCGGCTGATCCCAGTTTTTAGAAATCCATATTATGTCTCGTGCTGTTCTCACACAAACTACTCTCGCGCCCTGGTGCTGATCTGGTGATTCGAGCCATTCTTTATGAATTGCCCTGTGGATACGCAATCTGTGGTGCAAGAGGACTAGACTAATGTCAAAGCGTTGCCATTTTACCCAAGGGTGCTCTGCATCAACTCGTTCCATGTCTGTATTGCTGCCACTGTCTGGTTGAAGGTGGCCTGGCAGCGTATTGATGATTTCCGCCAGCTCTTGGTCCGCGAGACGGACTATTTCTGCCGCCGACTGATCTCCTCTGCGCAAGGCCTCACGAAATCTATGGTAAACAGTTGACATTTGAGCCATAACAGTATGATATTGAACCGGTTGGATATGGTTGTTTTCTGATTCAGTAATGGGGTCCATCGAAGGCAAGGGCACATCAAAATCTGTTTCGCTGACTTGCGGAGCGTGATATGGAACAGCTAGCCTGGTTCAACGATTAGAACACTTCTTTTATCTGAAGCGTATACCTGTTTACCATTCACATATTATTAGAGTCCACCACAATCTTCTTTGAGCTTCGATGCTTAATGGGAGAGAATGTGTATCCGAGCGCGAGCCATCTAGACCGAGGGCTTGCGCAATCCGAATAGCGCAGCTCCAAAGATGCGCGTTCAGCTCTGTATCACCAAAGTTATAGAAACATATCCCGAGGACTGCAATCGCCTGGACAGTTCGAATGTTTCCCCTGCGCAGAAAGTCGGATCGATTTAGGCAGAGCAATGCGGCCTCGTACCAGTTCCTGAGAAGTTCATAGTGGTCACCTACAGGAGTCGTAAGCTTTTATAATAATGTTTTATGAGTAACTGTGGAATTATTCGAACCTGGCAGGTGTAACTTGAAAGGAGACTCTTCATCGGCCATGAGAAGAGCAGCCTAATATGACGGTTAGCATTAGACCAATACTTTCTAAAAGAGGCTAACCGAGAGAACGCTGAAATAGACGGCAAGCCACGCAGTGTCGATATCCGAGAGCTTGGCACCTCTTTCAATAGAAGAAATGAATTCTTCATGCTCATGCTGAAATTTTGGGTACTCTAGAGCATAATGAACCCAAGAGTTCCACTTCTTATCGTAATCAATTAAAGCCTGGCTGCAATTTCGACTTGGAACAATAATTTGATCCCATTCCAACTTCTCTCTTGGCTCTAATGGTAATTCTGTCACCTCCAAGAGCATTTTTTCTAGTACGTCGGGGTTCTCAAGCAAGTGCTGAGGCTTCCTTGGCTTGTCGAAATTCAATGGCTCCGGGCGGCCAAGGACTTTCCCGCCTGTCTCAGCAACTGCATCCCTAAGTGCCTTGTTTTCATTGAGAAGCTCTTGATAACTTGGTAAATTCGATGGGTCTTTTGCACTAAGTCACGCAGTCAGTTCCATCATCAACAAGCCGTGCGATCCAGGTGCGGAGGTTTCGGCTTGTTGGGGATTTGACAAACCTGGTGACACTACCCCGCACAATAACCATCTCCCTCGCACAGGACTCAGCCTCTCCGCGCCTGATACATGTAGAGCATGGGATGCATTTGTCGCATTTGACTTTGCGAGATGCGCAAGCTCGGCAGCTGCGCGGAGCCCGCTGTGTGCTGCGAAACTTGGATACGATGTTTGATGACATCCCGATGGTTTTCTGGTGTGGTCGATTGCATCCCAATAATCGGTTTGTATTCCTTGAATGAGATGATTAAATGGATTAGTCAAAATCTGTCTTTTCGAGTGCGAGAACCTCTTGTGTCTTGGGGTCAAGATTTGAGGCAGGTAAGGAGCAAATTTGAAGGTTGAAGTTGAATGAATGTCACCTGGTCACCACCCGCACTTAGTTAAGCTCCCTTTATCAATGTGCATATTATTAGTAAGAATTTTCCTATCGTCGCCTTCTATCATTCTCGCGCCCTAACTTTTGCACTCTCCTTCATCGAAAATAAAGTGTGAGATGTGCCCAATGACACTATGCCCATAGTCTAGCGTACATTTGGCTATTGAGATGGAGCAAACATGGGTAGTGTATTTTGCTTATTCAGAATGTTGTTGGCCGATAAGACGATTTCGGTAATGCGTATACTAAATCGACCCTGGACTGAATGATGAAACGAATACCTGTCTAGATTTTTTAGCCAGGTGCAAAAAGATACAAAACATTAATGCTTTCATGCAAGACCCAGATCCGATAGAGATGGAGTTTCTTCAGAAACAGAACCGCAAATTGCAATGAAAGATGTGCATTTTACATATCGAAGGTCAAAGTCATTTGAATGGGCAAATAAATATGCGGGGTAAATCTAAGATTGATAACGAGTGTCAAATCCATTGTATCAGTTCTAAGGAGCCAACTGGTGAGGAGCCACAAATAATATTGGACGGCTTCGGCTCTATCCATAATTAGCCCTTCTCCATCCCCATGCGTCCTGCACGCAACGTACCGTCTAATTCTAATTCTTGAACCAGGAGTCGAGCATCTTATCATTTCGACGATCATCCCCGCATACACCAAAAGTCTAACCGGCTACTTGGGAGAAGTATTTCTCTGGGAGAATCACCAGATGTGCTGCAAATTAGGGGCCGGTGTGGTTTCAGAAACTGAGAAATCAATTCCAGTGGAAAGGACACTATTTTAACCAAAAATGTTGGAATATATTTCTACTTCGTCTATTGTTATTAATGGTTTGGGCATCCGACTTTCGGTCAATCTTATCATCGCTGAGGAACCAGCAGACAATGCATTCATTCGCAGAGACCACGAAGAATTTATACCCTTTTTTATCCATCAATATGATGTTGTATAGTTATTATCAATATTTCGGCGAATTGACGCCGAAAATATAGGGTCCGAATTATTCGCATCAGCGACAAGGGATACAAGCGGAATCGGCATTCATCATCGGTCGCCTGGATGGCATCATGCATGAGCATTAAAACCGAAAATGGGTCCTTGCGCAGCCATCAGCCCAAATGCCGCCTGGACTGATGGTGTCATCCTGGGGCTCAATTTCGATCAGGGATTTAACCGGAGATTGCAGCGAAGGAACTGGTCATCTGCCGACTGTAATGCTATTTTGCATGCTGCTGGCCATCATCCCGCTCGGGATTGCAGCGCCCGACAATTGATAAGTTGCGCCGCAAATAATTGGCCAAAGATTAGTATTTGACCAGTGGCTTGGCTTGTGTCTCTTGTTCCATTCCAGGTGTCGGTTCTGCGACAAGCGTCTTTTTGCTCCCCCAATCAACCCCTCGCATTTACAATGGCCGAAAACAACACACGTCCCTCAAAATTCGAGGTGGTCATAGCAGGAGGAGGTATCGCTGGGCTTATCACCGCCATTGCCTTACTAAAGCATCCCGGTATCAGCGTCCAGGTTTACGAGCGCGCTCCAGAGTTCAAGGAGATTGGTGCAAGCATCGCCCTTGGGCCCAACGGTTTGAGTTCGCTGGATGCACTGGGTGTTCAGAATGCTCTATCAGAAGGCGTGTGCATTCGACAAAAGTCGGAATACCCCATGATCTACCGTCATTGGAAGACTGGAGAGGTCATTGATCATGATGTGCATCACACCGTCAAGAACAAGAAGCACTTCTCGGCTCGATATCACCGCGCGCATCTACACGAGGCTCTGCTCGAGAACTTGCCCAGAGAGATTGTCCATCTGGGGAAGAAGACCATCGATGTCAAAACTGACCCAGAAAACGGAGTGACAATCTATTTTGAAGATGGAACGAGCGCTGAGGCGGACATCTTAATTGGCGCGGACGGCATCCACTCCGTATGTGACGCATTTGGTTAATCCCGAGAATAAAATCTTGCTGATGAGAGCCATAGAACGTTCGACAGAAGTTTGTTCCCAACCACTCGCTCCACTGGACTGGCTGGGTGGCTTTGCGCGCGACATATGAGGCATCTCGCCTGGGTAATCTTGAGTATCCCGAAGACGCGGTTCATTGGGTACGTTCGAGGTGCCACTCGATAAATAAGAGAATGTTCGGCTAAAATATTTGATTTGACATAGATTGGCCACGAAAGGAACTTCTTCCATTCCCACCTAGGTACGAACAAAGATAACCAGGCTACTTCCACGGTGACCTAATGTGATTGATAGGAAAGGGCCTCTTTACCACAGTCGGTGGATTTAATGTGGACCCAGAAGACCCAAATGCACTGGGACGAGATGTGAAGTGGGATGATGTCGGTAGCTTGGAGCAGTTCAAGGAAATCTACAAGGTGAGAATCATACTACTCATTCACTTGCTTCACTCATTCTAACAACTTAGGACTGGAATCCCACCGTAAGGGCATTCATTGAAGCAAGCCCGTACGTCAGACTCTTCCCCAACTATGCTGGGAAGGCTCTAAAAACATGGTCGTTCGATAACCGGGTGACGCTTGTTGGTGACGCTGCTCACACTCACGGCGGTGCCTTTGCTGCTGGAGGATCACTGGCAATCAACGATGCACATGCCCTTTACCTCTCCTTCAACCAAGTCTGGCCACACTCAGACTCCCAATCAGAAAAGCCCACCAAGGCGCAGATTGCAGAAATATTCCGACTGTACGAGGCGACCCGCCAGCCACATGTCAACAGGCTCCTTGGAGTTGTCCACAAGTCCATTGCAGGAAAGAGGGTGACCCTGGAGAAAGGAAAGACCGAGACAGATGAGGAGCTGAGGCAGCGAGTGCTGCAGAGGATGGATCCCTGGTGGATTAGCGAGCACGACGTTGAGCGTGCATTTTGGGAAGCCGTTGACCGAATCAAAGAAGAGAAGGAATCTCGACCAAAGCTTTGAGTTTCCAAGCGTATATTTAAACGGGCCAGGCTCAATTATCACAATAGATCAAAGACGAGCATCAAAATATGGTTGTAATCGATAAATCATTCTGTTGTAGTTGATTGTTCCTTCAGTCAGGGCAAAGTATGACACAATTGTTAGGCATTGATTGCTTCTGCCGCTTTGGTGCGCTCCCGTGACATCCCGGTCGAGTTTGTTATTTATTTTTACAAGTAAATGCATGATATATCTGTATAAATGTCTAGGTTTTGGCGTCGCCGACGGCAAAATTCGTTTCAACGCGATGACAGCTTTTAGAGCAGGTCTTATCATATTCATCGTTAATCAATGACCCATAAAATCCCGGTATCCCATTATCACAGTCTAGTTTGCGGCATTTCATGGTCCAACTCCATTCTCCACTAGAGCCATGGATTAATAATCTCTTGCGTGATTGATAAAGCCTATGATGACTGAGACTAGTCCACCAACATCATACTTTACAAATTACGCCGACTTTGAGAAAGCGGGACAAGTTACGTTTCATCCTATTCACAATGTCAGAGGCAATTCATACCGGCAAGTCTCTCAAAACATACCTCATCTACTGCAACGATGGAGATGCAGAACATAGATTAATTGTTATTTCTGGCTGTAGGGTTTTACTTCACCGATAAGAGACATCGGGACACATATCCCGCCATAAACCCAGTTGACCGCGATTTCTCTGGCAAATATGTCTTCATCACAGGTGCTTCAAAAGGCATAGGAGAACAGACAGCGCTGTCATACGCTCAAGCGGGAGTCGAGGGTATTGGTATTGGCGCACGAAGCGACCTGGGCTCTCTTGTCCCACGACTTGCCGAAGCCGCAACCAAAGCTGGAAAGAAACCACCAAAAGTCGTTGCCATCCAACTGGACGTGACAGATGAAGATAGCGTTGCAGCTGCCGCCAAGACAATCGCGGATGCCTTCCCCCGCCTTGATATTTTGGTGAACAATGCCGGGTATCTAGAGACGAGAGCAAAGATCAGAGATAGTGATCCTAGCGAGTGGTGGAAGACATGGACTATCAACGTCAAAGGGCCATATCTGGTGACTCGCGCATTCTTGCCTCAAATCTTGGATAAGGGAGGTGACAAGATCATTGTGAACTTGGGAAGCATAGCTGCTCATTTGCAGGCCCAAGGTGGTTCAGCATACCAAACCAGCAAACTAGCTCTTCAAAGGTTCACCGAGTTTCTGGATGCTGATCATGGACCGGATGGCATTTTGACCTTTGCCATCCATCCCGGGGGCGTGCCAACAGACATGGGATTGCGATTGCCCAAGGCTCGCCAGGTTGCCTTGACCGAAACCGCTAAACTCCCAGCAGATACTATTGTGTTTCTGACGGAAAAGAGACGGGAATGGCTGGCGGCTAGATATCTGTCCGCGACGTGGGATGTTGAAGAATTACTGTCGAAGGAGGAGGAGATTGTGAAGAACGACAAGCTCAAAGTGCGAATGATTGTTTAGACTTTTTGATTCAATAAATATACAGATTTATCTGAGGATTATTCCCAGAGGTCTCGAAAACACGCTCCTATTCATTCAAACAAGAGTGAATGAAGTTTCTTCATCGCCTAAAATCTCACCGTTCATGATACCCTCGCAGTATGCCTCGCCCAGATATATCCAAACTTGCTTGCCATCGGGCAGTTTAGATTTTCTGAGTATTAATGGAACAGAGACTCCAAACACTACAACCAGTACGTCCCCTGGCTCCATGTCGAAAGGTCCGGTACCGACGTAACCTTTCTCCGTTACGTAGAGCCTTTGGTCCATGTTCCTAAGCAGACAATCAGAATAGTTGCCCATTTGTCTCAGCTCTTCAGTTCCTGTATCAATTCCGACTCTTTTCACCATCTCGTCCAGCTTCGGTTCGCGGAATCTAAACCTGGATAATCGACGCCGGAGTCGAAGAAACTTTGTCACCAGATTCACCGTTACTGAAACGCAGCACAGTGCGACCACATCGGAGACGAACAACTCAACTGCTCCCACCCACGATTTGAAAGCCTTCAACGGTTCCCTTGCCCATGATTGAAGATAATCGACTGTGCTGGCCGGAACCCAGTACCAAGGGAGATCACGCACAGTACCAACTATGCGAGAGATGTGATAGGTGTCGATGGCGTCGTTGGCTTCATTCAGTTTCTGGCCCAATATTTTGGCATTCCGATGAGCGCGTTTCAAATTCGCTGTCGCCTCGTCTCCGTATATGTCAGACAACATGGGGTCAGCCAGCCCGAAGCTTCCGAGCCGTATTACCGCCATCTCGCCATCGTCGACAGCACTGGATTTTGCGAGAAACTCGTCAATCTCGTCAAAGAATCTCCGCGCGGAACCAAAATCAATGTTGTCCACAATGAGTTGGTCCCGGTCTTTTATCATTTGTCGTTTCCCTGTCTCCAGGACCGTGTCGACAATGGCACCCCGAACGAACAGTTGCCCAGAGTCAGTATTCGCACTTGGGTCCCCTCGTCTATCGCCTCCGGCATGACTATTTGGAGATTTCAACGCCAGATATCCATGTGGCAATTTCAATCCCATGGACCAATCGGGTACCCAAGAAGGGAGACCAGCGATGCGCTTGGGGAATTGCGCGTAGAGCAGCAGGTCAAGGTTTTCGCGAGCTAATAGCACGGCCGCCTCTATGTATACCTTTTTCATGTCCCCATAACTCACTCTAAGCCCAGCTAAACTTTTTGGATCCGCCATACCCATGAGGCCAAAAATACGGTCTTCTGGACGTGTAGCAACGATCATTGAACTTTCAGGGCCTGCGTTGTATTTGATGACCAGGTCATACAGAGATTGCCTTATCCCTCGTTCATGAATCGCCTTTCTTTCTTGGATCATGCGAATCGGGCTTTGATTCAGCTTATAGATGTGGTCACGCCTCTTGACCTCGTGTTGAGAGACGGCATCTTTCACGGTTGTTGTCCAGTGCACATTGTATATAGTGTAGAAAAGTATTCCCATTCGCAGACAGTCAAAACAGAGGCTTCGAGAGCCGCATTGGAATAAAACGGTTGGCGCCAGGCATACCTCCTGAATAGTCCACAGCCGGCGGAACCATGGGCGATCTATGACATCAACTGTGCCGTCAAGCGGGAAAACATGGCCGTATTTTGCTAAAAGGGCCAACACATCGTCTCTATCCTCCCGTATAGACCCTGTTACCGGGATGCTCGGGTCCATCACCGCGTCAAACACTTGTAAGAAGGTGCCCTTTTCCAGGCGCGAGACACGGCTCAAAGTGGACTCGGCAGAAATTTGGCAAACGCAGTCAAAGTATGCATCTGAGGCCCGGGTCCCAAGTCCTAACCACACCAGCAGCTGTGTGCACTGGGAGTATATGTCATGCATCAGCTGGACTTGGTGGGCCTTTTCGGCATTGTCAGATTGGTTGATACATATCTGGTCCACGAAAATCGGGCGGTCGGCCTTGATACTCTTGAGTGCCGCCTCAAGAGGCCCATAGATGCGGAGTTCCCGGGGCCCGTGCAAGGTCTCGATTAGGATTGTGCGGTTTGGCGGGTCGTCGGTCTCGACACCCCACGTATAGGACAAGCTGTCGTACGCAACGGCGCTGGCATCGTCAACGGTGATGAGCTGGATGCGAATCGTATCGCTGAAGACGCTGAAGAGTGCACGGGCGGGAGGGAGCAGCTTTACAAGGCGGAATGCGCGGCGCCGCGACGTGATGTTTGAATACTCATACGGTGGATACCTTGGCGTTCTTGACAACGGCCACATCTTGGCGGACACGCTTGAGACGGGAGATCGCCAACGGTCCGAAGCAGTTGGGGAAAATGCCTCGGGGCGAGTGGTCGTCGCCCCTAGTGTTCAGCTGCTCGAGTGCCAAGCCCGTCCCTTGCGTACGTACAGCTGAGCGCTGAGCCGAAAGCGATTGGGGTCTCGGCCGGGAACACGGACTCTCGGCCGGAAATGAGGCCCCCCCTGCACACACTCTTTCTTCTGGCGGGAGGCTTGCAGCAATCATCGCACGCTAAGAAATCTTGGCTTTTCGCCGTCGGGCGAAAATAGACGCCAACTGACCTGACACCTAATTAAACTCTGACAATCTTAAATTTAAGGAGGCCGTCAGATGACCTCGTAGCTGCGCCTGACGCTGCGACGGCATTTCTCATTGCACTTCACCACGTGAGATTCAGGCGGTTTCACAAGAAAATTGGGGGATTGTATATGCAAATGAAGCGCATCTATCTATTGGTATTATTGCTATGCTAATATTATGCTCATTAACTCTATTGGTATTGGGGACAAAGAAAAGACGTCTCAGTTCGTTAAATAAATCATGACAAATCCAACAGGCGCATAATGTCAGCTTTGCTCGACTCGAGCGTGCCCATCATCTTCTCCACTGCGGGCGGGCTGGAATACCAGACCCCCACGCACATGAAGAATGAAACGATGCTGAATGACACAATGACCATCTTGATGCCGCCCGAGGGAACCTTGCCGCAGGTAGGGGGGCTCATCTCGCACTGCTCAGAGGCCCACTCCTTGAAGGAGCACCACTGTCGAGAAAGCTCCTCGCGTCCGACAGAGTAGATGACCAGGCCGGCGAGAGCAATGCCGTAGCCGACGCCCTGGAGAAGAGTGATGTGGGTGCCCCAGATGATGACGGAGGCGACGACCAGGATGATGCTCTTGAGGATTCCGCTAAGGGACATGACGAGTCCAGAAGTCTTGCCAATCTACAATTCAGATACTGTTAGCAAACGTAGTCACCAGAGTTGGATTTTTTTAAGTGCACATACCAAAAAGACGCTTGAGACGTTGAGGAAGAAGGCCACAAAGGCGTTCAGGAACAGAATCCCGTATCCGGCCTTCTCGACGGCAGCCCACTCGAACTCGCCACCCTCGCACATGAAGGCGAAGAACAGGTTGATGACGGTTCCGACGGGGGCGAAGTAGTACAGGCTGACGAGGGGATCCATCTGCATTCCCTCGCCCTTGAGCATGATCTGGATCATGACGAGACGGGCAGCCTCGCAAAGAGTACCGGCAAGCTGGATGAAGAGTCCGACCCAGGAGAAGGCGATTTCTCCGAGACTGGCGAGGGCGACGCCGAAGACGATGAGCATGATGTTGCCGAAGGTGTTCAGGTCAGGCTTCATGACCTGCGAGGCCCACGAAATCAGGAGGACCATGACGGGGGCCGTGGCCTTGAGCATCTGGATAAAGGCGACGGAAAGGTAGAGGTAGACGATGTTGGCGAGGATGAGCGAGGCGGAGAAGAGGAAGCCCAGGGGAATGATCGTTCGGACGAATAGTCGTCGTGTGAGGGGGAACTTGTGCCGGGAGTCGAGGAGAGAGGTTGTGTGGGCGAGAATTTGTGTAGCGATGGTAGCGAACATGAGATGCCATGTCGTCAAAATGATGGCTGCGGTACTTGTTAGTGTCTTGGCCTTGCTTGAACATGTCTTTCAAGAAATAACATACGAAATCCTAAAGCTGATGTTAGCAATGCGAACTAGAATCAAGATTGTCCAAAAGGGGAAACATACGGAACCCGGCAGTATCAAGAAGCCATTTGTTGAAGAGAATAGTGGCGGTTGAGAAGAACATCCAGTTGCTGTAGGCCATCCATGTTAGCCGTGTGGGTGAGACCTCTTAAGCGATGCGGCTCTACTCACGCGATGTATAGTGAGGCTTGGACCTTGGCGCGCGCGGGGGAGAGAGTAGGTCGCTTCTCGGCGCCAGGCACCTCGCCTTCCTCAAGCTTCACGGCGCCCATTGTGGAAATTATTATTCGGTAGTTGAGAGAGAGAGATGTCGTTGGGTGAAGGTATTAGAAATGCTCGAGTGGCGTCGCGGGAAGGGAGTGGGCGCGGTATTCTTAAAATCAAGATTAAAAAGAAAACAAAAAATAAACAGACAATGATCGTGAGGGTGAAATCGGTAAAGAGGGAAGAGACCGGAGTATATGGGGTCGAGATGGAACGAATGACAAGTCTGTTTTGCTCGGAAGATGCGAGCCGAGTCAGCGCCACAGACGTCGCACCAATGTCTAAGGATAGCAAAGCGATGGTGAAGAGTCAAGCAACCAAGCAACGGCGCTGGCTGTACGTGTATATGTATAATTAAGCCGGCGGCTGGTCCGGTGCTCTTGGGCCTCCCAGCGAGGGCCGGTTGCTTCTAAGTTTACGGGACCCCTGGGCAACCAGCGGGCGGGATTCTCAGTGGGTGGGACGAGAGT
>NAGG01000368.1:0-83941 GCA_003031705.1 Calonectria naviculata
ACCCCCCCACAGCCTCCGCCTCCAAGCCCGCTCCCCTCCTCATCTACCTCTCGGGCCTCACCTGCTCCCCCGACAATGTCACCGAGAAGGGCTTTCTCCACGCCCACGCCTCGCCGCTCGGCCTCGCCCTCCTCTACCCCGACACCTCCCCCCGCGGCCTCGACCTCCCCGGCGAGCACGAGTCGTGGGACTTTGGCAGCGCCGCCAGCTTCTACATCGACGCCACCCGCGACCCCTGGAGCAAGAACTACAAGATGGAGTCGTACCTGACCAAGGAGCTGCCCGACGTCGTCTTCGGCAACTTCAAGGAGCTCGACCGCCAGCGCGTCTCCATCTCCGGCCACTCCATGGGCGGCCACGGTGCCCTCACCTTGTACCTCAAGAACCCCGGCCTGTACAAGAGCGTCAGCGCCTTCGCCCCCATCTCAAACCCCGTCAACTGCCCCTGGGGTGAGAAGGCCTTCGCCGGCTACCTGGGCGAGAACAAGGAGGAGTGGAAGAAGCACGATGCCACCGAGCTCGTCAAGGGCTGGAAGGGTCCCCTCAACGCCCTCATTGACGTTGTTAGTACTACCTAAATTCGGTGAGAAGAAAGAAACAGACAACTAATCCACGCTTTAGGGAACCGGTGACAACTTCTACAAGGCTGGCCAGCTGCTCCCCGAGAACCTGGAGAAGGCTGCCAAGGACGCTGGCGTCACTGACATCCAGGTCAACTACCGTGATGTATGTCCTCCGTTAGCACATTGACAAAGACCTACTTACTAACATACCTGTTGCAGGGCTACGACCACTCCTACTTCTTCATCTCCACCTTTGGCGGCGACCACGTCAAGCACGCCGCCAAGGCGCTTGGGCTTTGACTAGCCGCCGGTCCACGTTTGTAATGAGTCCATGATAGTTTCCGGGGTGGACAAAGATCCCACCATTGCTGGTATATGAGATGCATGCAGTTTTGGACACATGGTTGATGCTCAAAGGAGAGTTCAACCGGTTAAAATGTTTGAGCTAGGAATAGAAATCGTCTCTTGAGGAGGAAGATGCACCGGCAAATCCCCTTCTATCTCGCACCAATGGATCCGTAATAAGCAAAATGAAGAAGAAAAAATGCCAATAAAAATAACACAAAAAATGGTCACATGGAATCCTTTCCATTTCGCTCGACAATGGCATGCCCATCACACCCGCAGAACCCAAGTCATGCTACCCCCCTTAGTGTCCTCCTCATGAATCTGACAACGCCGCCCGGAAAAATGATGGTTGGGAATAATAAGTCGTGAACATGTACACCCGTAGGTTCAAGATGGAAAGATATGTGACTAATGTTTCCTCCAAGAAAATAAGTCAATGCCGCCCATCAATAACTCGTTTCTATCCTTCTCTTTTTTTTGTTCTTTTTCTTTATCTCGGACCCATTCATAGTTTAGCTGATTCTATGATCAGTGCCAGGACTCAGTATTTCACTGTCCAGCTTGGCCCGTTCATTATCAGCCTCCCGGCGAATCCGGTTGTAGGCCAGCTTCTCGAACCGGCTCAGGCTCTTCCACCAGTGCTGGCCTGCCTCGTGCTGGGCAATCCGGTCCAGCAAGTCGGCCGTGTAATTGCGCACATCGCGGTCCTTGTGGAAGAGCCCCAGGGCAATATAAAAGAGTCCGGCGTGGGATTCCGGTGCCACGCTGAGTAAAAGGCAGATTTCGTCATACGTATTAATATGTTTGGAAAATGTTTCGTAAATATCCTTGCTCTGCGAGGGAGATAGTCGTTGCATGCGCAGGCGGTCGTGCAAGTGCTCTAGATCTAGGCCTTTCAAAGGCCGGACGGTATAAACTTGTGCAAGATCCTAATCGAGATTAGTCGCCGCCTTTGGTTCGCAGGCTCAAGTCGCACTTACTTGGATGAAGCTGTAGTAGCTACGTGTATTACGCCATCCCTCAATTCGGGTCACATTACCAGCCAACTCCTTATTCTTGGCCGTGTCGTCGGCCCAAACATATCCGTGCCCACTGACCCCAGCGGGCATCAGATCCTGGTCTTCGCCGCCAATGTACAAAGCGCTCGCGCCATACACGTTTTCTTCGAATTGCGCAGCGATGCGAGTAAACTTGCTGACCCAGTCGCGCCACTTGGCCCGGATCACGCGCTCGCCGTGCCTAGCCGCAATGCTTCGCAGAACATCAGCCATGAAGGCGTTGTCACCCGTCAAGTCCTGACTGTTGTTGGTGGTACCGGTTGCAATGTTGGCATAAGCCGAGTTCAGCTGCTGGAAATAAACCAGACCCTCGGTGACGGCGGCTTGGTCAATTTTGCTACTAATCTTGATTCGACCGCTGGGGAGATCACAGAGGATGTCCCACCACTCGGGGTGGTGCTCAAACGTGGGATTTGTAACACCGGCAATGAATCCAGGAACATTAAGCAAATCATCAATCTTTGTCAGATCAGTGTACGGGAACGCATGCCTAGTGAAACCGCGTAAGATGCCACCCGATGCTAGAGCACAAGCAGCAAGAACAGCCTCCGCAACCTCGCCCGAGGGCATGTTATAACCAAGGAAGATGATTCTCTTTTGTGTCAACAGGGCATTGGCAAGCACGATTATAGGGTGTGTGTTGACGCCATTAGTTGTCAGATGTGGGTGCAGTGCAAAAGGCTGAGGCGATTTGGCATGGGTGTCCGAAAAGTTTTGGATGAGCTTAATTAGGGAGAAGTCGCCGACTGTCTCGGGCATGACAGCCACGGGAACTTTGATGGGAACTGGGATGCCCCTATACATGACCTTGCTCTCGAATTCATGTGTGTCGCGGGGAACCGAATAGACGGATGAGCCCCCCTCAACATGAGCCTTGGTTCCAGCTCGCGATATACCTGCCAGCTTCGGGGGGCTGCGACTCGCATCTTGTGGCTGGTCAGGTGCTTCCTCGGCCTGGTCCTCAGCGATTCGCAGTTGGATCATTTGCTCAAACTTCTCCACAAACAAATCTTTATTGTCACTGGATTGTAGCAAGTGTCTCTCGAGGATGGTGAGCTTAGGCATCAGGGAGAGATCCATAGCGTTGACAGCATCATAGAGCATGGCAAGCGTCTCTGGCACAGGGGACTTGAAATACTCCTCCAGGGCCAGCAAAAGTAAGGGCTAGCAGGGAGTATGAGATTAGTACATCTGTGCAAAGAAGCCTATAATGGCAGAGGGGGATGATTACCTTGTAGATGTGCAAAAAGGGATGGCGGGTGCAAATAGCCATGGCCTTGACAATGGCGCCTCGTTTTACCGTCTTGTCGTGTTTGGTGTTGACCAGATTTAGCACATAGATCAAAGGAGGCCCCTCGCCTCCCTCAGGTTCGCTATCGGTAGACTCGTCGTCGTCCTCATCGTCCCACTCCTCATCATCAGCCGCATCGTCTTCCTCGTTGTCCTCTTCCTCATTGACTGCACCCGCGGCTTTCTCTCGTCTCCTCCGGCGCCGGCGCCGGCGCTCTTCCTTGGCCTTGCGCTCTTCATCCTCTTCCTCTTGGCTGGTGTCCTTGTGCAGGAAGAAGATGGTCCAATCCTGGTTGCGCGCATGAGCTTGATCGGGCAACATTAGCTCGGCCAGCATGTTTTCGTCTCCTGTGATTGCGACAGGATATTGGTGCTCCATAACCGGGCCCCGGTCGATATCGAATGATGCGACAAGGATATACTCGACATGATTCTCGGTCGAGCCTCGCGGGAATTGCGAGCGAAGCTTTTTCTGAGGACGAGGAGCATCGGCATTTACACGGCGGGGCGCGGACAGGGACGAGTGGTGCGACGACAAACCGGTCGACGGCGTCTTGGACTTGGAGCTGTGGTCGGAGATGCGGTCGGGGTTGAGACCGAGGGGCAACGGCGACCTCGAAGACGGAGGAGAGGCCTGGGACATCTGAGAGGTCGATCGCGACGAGGGAAAGGAAGCTAGGGAAGTGCGACGCTTCGGAACAGGCCCATTGGAAGGAGTGCCGCTGCCGTTGGTACCGTTGATGCCGTTGACGATTGGGTTGTGGTTGGGGTTAGAATTAGAATTGGGAGTCGGGGTCGAACTCGGATTGGTCGTGGGTGTCGCAGAGGAGGGATTGGTGTTGTAGCTCGAAGTCCGCGATGGGATGTGTGGGAGCGACTGGAACGAAGCCATGGCTGCAGCCAATGGCCAAGCCTGGACAGATGCAGACTCGGGCTGGCAGACAGAAGCAAAGCCCCGCGCACTATCGGCAGCCTCGCAGGCTCCGGATCGGGTGCCGTTGCGTTGCGGTGTAAAGTTGATGCGATTCGGAGCAAAATCGTATGCTGCGACGGATGAGATATGCAACCGGATCCGGTCGTCAAACAGCGGTCACTCAAGCTCGCAAGGGTGGTTTCGGCGGTGACGACGATTTACAGGAGAAACAGCTGAAACCGCAACATGACACGCCCCTAGATAGGCCACCAGCCTTTTCTGGACGCTTCCCGGGAGCAATTGAGCGGTTGCAAAACGGGAATTGCTGCGTGAACGAATTATCGTGCTGAGTAGGTAGCCGCCCAGCAGCATCCATTCACGGTGCGGTGCTTTCCCCCTCCTCTTCGTCAACTCAAGCCCCTGAAAATGGTTCGGTGTCAGTCGGGGCTCTGTGCTGGAGCCCTCCCCTGTCACCCTCCACTGGAGTTGGGCGTTACAGTTGGCCAGGGGTTGGTAGTAGCCGCTGGGCGGGCCACCCATCGGAGACTTGACGGTGGCTACGGAGGGCCACTGAAGAGTAGCCGGGATGCAGCTCTGGCCACGGCTGGAGCCATCCCGAGGCTTGCATTTGCATCGCTGGGCGGCAGCGTCGCAGCCATGCTGCACTGCGCTTGGTCGCCAAGATTGGTGTCTAAGTGGCTAACTGCTCGCTCAGTGCTTTGGTACATTAGTGGGAGGAGGGCTGGCGTGTGGGTGGAGGGCTAGAAGGGTCCTCCTGCCGGCAAGCCCCTAGCGCCATGCGAGCGCCACGCTAGATCGGGCCTGGCTTGGCGTCCTTCAGTACTCCTTCCCCCGCCCATTGTGGCGGATGTGGCTGGTGCCCCGCCATTTAATGATGATTCCGTGGCTGATGACGCTGCGATGTGTTTGAGGACGTTGATAACAAGAACGACAGGCAAACAAGGATCTGAAGAAGAAAACTTATACAACAGTGAAGCAACTAGAGTAACAATATAGTTTATTTGTCATCAAATTGCTTCTTTTTTATCGTCCCTCTCAAGCGATTATGATAGATCTTGTGCTCTGCATCCCCTGCCCTGGGACGTGGTGGGGCTCCTGCCCCATCCCCCTAGCTACCAGGTCTCCGCCCCAGGGTTGTTTACTTTGGGATTAAGACAGGCGCTCGCTTGCACAAACTCCCCAATGTGACGCAACCCATCACCACTTTACGTCTTGCTCCTGCCCGCCCTTGACGCGCTTTCGTGCAAGACAGTCCCCGTCTTGGCTGCTCAGACCGTCTTTTCGCTTCTCTCTCCACCTTCATCGTCATTGTTTATTTGCATCCTCGGCAAGGGGACCCACGTTCAAGACAATGGTACTAACCCTTTCATCAACCTTCAAACCTTGGCAGGCCGGTTCGTTAATACTAACGCCGTCGTTTCCAGTCTGTCCCTACCACGTACAAGCCCTCTCCCCTGGGCTACGGTTCCTCCCCTACACGCAGTTCACCTTTCCGACGGGCAGAATCTCCTGCTTCACCTTCACCGCTTCGACACAACACAACACCCAACGGATCGCCAACCAAGGCTGGACCTTTTGGCAGCGCATCTTCTAGATTTGCCAGGCCAACGACCCCGACATCTCCGACAAACTCCCAGCCCAGCTGGACGCCTAAACCCAAGACCCCTCAAGCCCAAGACGATATGGCTACATCCCCCAGGCTGTTGCCAACCACGCCAACCCGAACACCAGGGTCCAAGTCTTCCAAGTCTTTGGGTCATGGCAGTGCCCTCTCACAACTTCAGCCTACGCAGGTTCGAACACTACGGGATGGTTTCCAGATCCTCGATCGTGATTGCGACGGTGTGGTGAATCGCGAAGATGTGGCCGACATGCTGAGCCAACTCGGTAAGGATGGCATTGCAACGTCGACTAGTCCAATTCTAACACCTTTGACCAGGCTTACCATCTGGCGCTTCAGATGTGTCAAAGTTCTTTCCGCCATCTGCCCCCCAGACGATTGCTCTAGCGGCTTTCCTCAACTCGCTGGCCGATGCACTAGCCGCCCTCTCGCCAAGCGCTGAGCTTTTATCGGCCTTTTCCGCTTTCGACGACGATGACAGTGGCCAAGTAGACTTGGCTGAGTTGCGACATGCCTTGCTCGAGACTGCACCGGAACCCGGTGAGCGAGCACTGACGCCGGCTGAAGTGGACAAAATAATGAATGGATTCACCGGACGAAGAGCTTTCAACCGAAATATGAATGCTCATTTGGGAGCCAAGCGAGGAGAGGTGTTCAAGTACCAAGAGTTTGTCAACTCCATCATGGGCTCTAATAACAACGGCGACGGAAATTCAAACGAAAACGAGGAAGAGTAGGCAAATGGTGCCATTTCGCTATTGGGTCTTGTATATTACTGGGGCTGGCAATGGTTGGGTTTCAGTGGCTGGGATGAGGATGGGCAGCAGGTTTGCGCACTTGGAAACGGAGTAATCACTAGGCAAAGAGACGATTTGACGATAATATATTAAGTTTCAATCAGGACCAAGCACCCCTGCGACGCCAGTTGATTGGCCAGGACTACTTTATCTTCGAAGGACCACAGCCTTACCCTCCCTGCAAGCCAAAGAACAATAGTAGCTGAGTAACAGTGGGTTCTTCAAGGCAGTTCTCACTGCCTATCGCTGGGCTTAGGCTAATACGCCTTCATCTGCAACCTGTGTCACATACAAGGTACACGGGGTTGCAGTCAGGCAGCCAGCCTGTTTGTGATGTGGTGACACAGCATATCGGACGTCCTATCACACCATTAGAAGCCACCCAGATGCATAAGAGAACTAACAAAAGTAGAAACAATAATAATGGATAAATAAACAAGACAGAAATCAGCAGCCCGTAATTTGATGGGCCCGAAATGTAGTTCGTATTGAACTTGGCGACATGTTACTTGCATTTTGTTGCATTAATATCAAAGACCTGTATATATTGGGGCTCAGGCAACTGCATGCAGTAGGCCTGGCTTTTCATACTTGACCCAAATATCTGATCCGCCCTTGCTCCGAGTACATTTAGATCTCACAAAGTCCAACAGAGTACAGCTAATCATTCAAAGCAATATATAGCTATTATGATTTACTTGTTATATAGACCCATATAGCGAGTAGTCGAAAGACATAATCCTTATTTCGGGCAAAAGACAGGAAATTACAATTACGTTTTATCTTCCCCTTCCCCTACAAGAAGAAATCTGAGCGGTAGGAGCATGGATGACTCCGGAACTACCCTAAAGCTTATGTGTATTTTGGAAGCACTCTCAAAATCGATACATCGCCGAATATCAACTCTTTAGCCTATACAGTTTCACCAATGAATTCCTTCTTGTACGGTTACTCGTGATATGATCATAATCGGCCAATATTAGGTCTTGCTCCTTGGTCCCAACTGGATAGTAAGAAACAGGGGCAGACATGTTTTGCGACAATAGGTTGCGAGCTCGAGTCTGGCCTCAAAGCCAAAAAAAAAAAAAAAAGACACTATTTGGATGATGTATGAGGTAAAAATAGAGCGAGAATTGACAAAGAAACTTGCATCTATTAGGAATTATAATGACGTATTTGGTCATTTGGCACTCTTCTCTTGTGAATACCCTAGCATTAACCCAGATTCCTTTCAAAGTCTTTGCCCAATGAGAGGAAATTTGGAGAGCCAGTTTTACATAGGCCGGGCACATATTGTTACGTGACGTAAACTAGAAGGTCCGGTCGTGTGAGGGCGAGCACGCGGGTTGTGGAATCAACTGTCCCGCGTCGGGGCCGTGTGCTTTAGTGAGAAACCGATCTCTACCTCATTTGGGAATGTATAATATGATGGATTCGCTTAGCGAGAGAGGCGGCGCTGCTTTTTCTAGCTTGGGCTGACGGGTGGTATCGGGCACCACGACTGAAATCTGTAGATGGCGTAAGCGGCCATCAATCTCACTCACCAACACGACGCTAAGGGTGTGCAGGAATACATTGCAGCATCTTTTTTAACAAGTCGGTTCCCTTATGATCAGGACATGTCCCAGACTGTGCAAAATGGCACACGATGCATTTTTTTCTTTTGCGGAAGGCCTCGGTGTCTTTGAACTCAGCCGGCACCGACAGCTATATATAGCTTCACGGCCTTGCCAACACCGAGTGATGGGCCTAGTTAGTGCTGAAAGGAAGGCGTAGCATCTGCCGGCGCTAGGCTGCGCCTTGTAGTGCCAGAGGATCCCTGTCAACTACGTCCAGCGGAAGCACGGCGCGCATTCTGCTTTTTCGGGTTGCGTCAGACAGGTAGATGGTGATTGGCATGGGCCACACTCTGCAACGTTCGCTGGATGGCTGCTCGGCGGGATGACTGCACGGCAGTCCACGTATCCGAAATCCACGCAAATTGGATGGTTTGGTCAAGTGAGAAGGTCTTTATGCTGTTCCCCAGTCTTCATTGGGCCATTTTTTCGTCCCCCTTCCGTATCGTGCGCAGCCCAATTTATGGCATTAGCGATGACAGGGTTCCCAGACTCAGCCTCCGCCGTTGGACTACTGCTTATTCCTTCCTCAGGTTAATTGGCGTCAATATGAATAAAGCATCCGCTTACATGTCGTCTTCTGTCGAGATGGATTTCCTCTGATTTTTACTTTTACCCATACCCGGACTCGATTGTGTCACATACCCTCCCCAATACCAGCGTGTTGTACGAATAATGACGGTTTCCGATATCGCTTTCTAAGAAGGATCAGAAATTCCTCCTCATAGGCGCTGCATGGTATTCCAGTTGTATAAGTTTTAGTCAACACAGGCCATCGCAAAATCACCATGTCTTCGGTCATCCAGCCATATCGGCTGCCCTCACAGACCACCCAAACTACCCAGACTTCTCAGGCATTCACTACCAGTGCAAGACGCAAAAGCACCAAAGATAAATTCCGAAGCAAGTATTCACTGCCGGGGTGTTCCCGAATCACTCACTGACCGCAATAGTAATCCCCGAAGCTCTCCTTGCAAGCCTTTCCCTTCCCACCGACGCCATCTCTCCGAGCCATGCCCGGAAACCGGAAAGAGACACATGCTCTTGGATATTTCGACACCCAGTATTTCAAGCATGGCAAAAGGAAAGATACGGGTTGCTCTGGATCCGAGGTAGCTCGGGCTCGGGCAAGTCGACCCTCATGAAATATCTCGCTTCTCAAACCACCGAGCCCGCATCTTCCGGCGCCAAAAATAGCAACACTGTCCATGTGTCTTTCTTTTTCAGGCCCACAGGCGATGAACTTTATCGATCGCGCCTAGGATTCGCCAGGAGTATCCTTTGCCAACTCATTCGGCGATTTCCAGCAGCCTTCGACCGACTAACACAGCGATTTGATCGGGTTCAGGGCTTGCTTCCGCCGGGGCTGCATATTATTTGGGATGAGCAAGAGCTTCTCGACGAAATTTCCAAGTCACTTCCCATTATCCTCAGGACGAATTCGGTACGCATCGTTGTTGACGGAATCGATCTCTGTGGGGAGGAAACAGCAAAGAAGCTACTGCAAGATTTCCAAAAGCTGGTTGAAAAGACCTCTTCCATAAGCGGCAAGATGAATAGTTACAATAGCTTCAAGGTCATATTTTCGAGCGGACCATTGGAATCGCAAGAACCCTCGTCGTTCAAAACTATCCAGGTCGATGAGCAAAACCGACTCGATATCGAAGCGTTTATCCGACGGAGACTCGCCAACGCTGATGTACAAACTCAGGACTTTACTATTTACCAGTCTGCCGGGTCTTTTTTGGTGGCCCAGCTACTTACCCAGAGCTTCAAACTTTCAGGAGATCCAATTACATGGTGCAGACGACAATCGCAAAACTTCCTGTCGGGCGACCCATTTAGTCTACTGAGAAACCGCTTTCAGGCGATGGCCCAGAAAAAAGGACCCCAGGTGTTTCTTTCATTAATCACTTGGGCCTGCTTTTCTGTCAGACCGCTGACCCTGTCCGAGTTTCGAATAGTTGTCTGCACCAGTGCCACGACCTCGTTCCCCAGCATCCAGTGGCCCTTTCAGGCTGATGACTTTTCTCTCACGTGCAGCGATGACGATTTCGAGGCTTGGATTTCTGCCCAATCTGGAGGCTTATTGGATGTAGTCGAGCACCAGGGCAAGAAGACAATCCAGCCCGTTCATGAACTAGTCAGAGAATTCATCATATCTGAGGGTCTGGAAATTTTAGTGCCAGGATCAACTTCTACTTATACGCCAGAGGAAGCAGTTGAACAGATCCACTGTTCTCTAGTAGGATTTTGCATCCAATACATCACTTTGGTCACACAGGAGGCCGATTGGGAGGCAGCAGTGAGCAAAAGGCTCGAGTTCCAATTGCTGTCTTATGCCGGATTTGCCTGGCCAAAACATGCTGCCCTCAGCGGGGTCAAAGGCCAATATGCAGAGGAACTGCTTGAGCTTCTCAACTGGCCGGACAAGTCTGCTCTGACAGCCCTTACCAAGGCTATGAAGCAGTCGGCATGTCCGTATGGCAAGCTGGATGGAATCAACTGGCTCCATTTGCTTGCCATATACGGCCTGGATGAGTTGCTAAAGGTAGCTCTCCAACATGCAAGCACTGAAGAGGTAGACTCCCGTGATTCCATAGGGAGAACCCCTCTGTATGCTGCTGTCTGTTGTGGACATGCAACCGCCGTCAAAGTTCTGCTGAAGAAGAGCGCCGATGTTACTATTGTAGTTGAAGGCCAATCTTTATTACACGTTGCTGCACTTCAAGGACAAACGGCGGTCCAGAAACTATTGTTGGCTCAGTCGCCAGAACTCGTATGCTCGATTAATGCGACGGGTCAAACCCCACTGTTCTCTGCCGTTCTTCGCGAGCATGTGTCAAGTGTAACACTCCTCCTTCGAAATCACTCTGAAGTGAACTCCTATGACGGAAGTGGCACCCCTGTCTTGCTCCGCGCCGCGGCCCTGGGCAGCGTGGCGGTTGTTCATGTGCTCTTGGACTCTGGTGCATCCATTGATCAACAAGACCAGGGAGGTTTCACAGCCCTGCACACCGCAGTTGCCAGATCGCACAACCTTGTCGTTCACCTTCTCATCGATAAAGGGTGCAATATTAACATTAAGGACAAGTTGGAAAGAACAGCCCTCTTACTCAGCGTGTCGCGAGCAAATGAAGTCGCAGCCAAATACTTGCTTGAAAAGAAGGCAGATGCCAATATCACTGATGATAAAGGACGGTCGTTATTACTGGTTGCCATTGAGAAGGGCAGTTCTGCAGTAACGAAGCTGCTCCTAGACGCTGGTTTCAATGTCAATTCAAAGGACGGTACTGGCCGGACCATGCTGATGGTCGCCGTCTCCAAGGGCGAACGCAAGGTTGTAAACCTCCTATTAGAATATCGGGCCAGCGTCACAGCTCGTGATCGACAAGGAAACGGTGTCATATTCTATGCCACAAAATCTTTACAGAGCGATCAAGCTTTGTCTGAGGAGCAGAAGGCCATTTGCGCCACGCTATTCGAGAAATATGGCCAGACGGTTGTGACGTGGGATTCAGACTGGAAGACGAGTCATGAACTATTCCTGACATCCAACACAGTGCCAGCGCCAGCTAAAAAGCCATTTGGGGAGGTCCAACCATATATCCCCAAGGATATTCCATTCTTTGGCTCTCAATCCAAGCCTGTCGGAGACGAACTTATGTTTGGCGGGATTAGCCAAAATGCGACTCCTCAACAGAGACAGATACCACACAGCCTCCAGCCGCCACGTTTACAAACGGGAGGCCCTGCAGTCCCGAGTTCAATACCATCATTTCTTCTGCCGGGAGGCTCTACTAACTCAAGAAGACTCAGTCTCCAGGAGCCTCAACGTCCAACCTCAAGTAACTCAGCTGGAAAAGGCCTAGGAAAGGCACAACACGGTCGAAGCATTTCAGAGACTACCACAGTTAATGGCCTTCAAGAATCAAGCCCAGGTATCACCTTCGCGTCCTCTTATAAGCAACATGCCGTGTCTGTTTCGGGACCTTCGAGTAGAAAGGCCACACCAGACCCACACCCGTTGCAACGACCCGGTAGCAACCTCATGGGCCAGGCATATGCCAAGCCGTTGTCGTTGCCATCTTCGTTAAGATCATCTCCCCTATTGAAGCCTTATGAGGAAAAGGCACTCAGCAATCTTCGTGAGATTGAGAATTTCTCAATGTCCCCTGAAGACAAACCAGCTTCAACACAGGGCCTAAAAGCTTACCAACCATCTCGACCAGTCAGCGTTCATGCAAACAGCACTGGAATTCCGTCAGCACTCAGGCCAGGATCAACAGTCTTCAATCCAGACTCTTCGAAGCCGGTGACCCTGAACTTTAAAAGCCCATCTCCAGCCCCTACAAAGACAATCAAGCCGTATCCGGGAGCAACACCACCTAGAGGAGAGCCATTTACCGCCCCAGGGCCTGCTGCAGTAGATATGTCGGATAAACCGCCCGTTATCCCTCCTTTGAATCTGGGAACGAAACAATCGGCCAGCCTAGGGAAACATGAGGACCAAGGTTCCCAGATAACCGCTAATATTGAGGATTGGTTTTCAAAATTCACCCAAGCGCCTTCCGCACCCACTCACACGAAAAGCAAGAGTCCAGCCCCAAGTCATCCGATGGCCAAAGCCCCTCAAGTGCCAATGGCTCTCCAGCCAGGTGGAAGTACTGGTACTCATGCGGCTGGAGCTTCTACCAAAGCTCCCAAGGCAAATTCCAAAACGAAAAAGGCAGCCCTTGCTGGCGGCGCCGGAGTAGCAGCTGGTCTTGCTGGTGGCTATCTGCTACACTCCGAGTTTCTGAGTTCGACAAGTATACACGAGTACCACGAAACTGTCATCCACGACCAGTCCCTGACATTTGAGGAAGCGCCTATCAATTATAGGGACCTCGACTCCGACCCCAAACACGGCTCTGGCCGCGAGGTTAGCAATGAGTTTACGCCCCCAGTGGAAGACCCTGTTTCCAACAGCGTCTATCCAACTGCTTACGCTGCCCAGCTGCTTAAGGCCGATGCTGATTCCGACCACTGGCCGAGCGATGGCGAGGCAGGCTATGAAGATGAGAGCGACAACGACTCGAATCATGGCCATGCATTTGTGGAATACTCCCCAGCAGACTACGGCGGACATTGGGGTGGACCAGACGACGATGAATACACGAGCCAGGTGTCCTCCAGCATCGACGAGCACGAATATGCCGGAACCTCGAATCGCTATTATGACTTTGAATATGAGCACTACAAGGGACCTCTGAACGAGGACGAAGGTAGTGAGCATGGCAGCAACAGCACCGAAAAGAACCACGGTGGCTATGAGGCAGCCCAGTATTCCTACGAGACTGGGCGGCCTACGGCCGGATATCGCGCTGAGAACAGCGGAGAGGGCTATCAGGATGCACAATATTCCTATGAGTCCAAATACCAGGTACAAGAAAGAGGAGACGTACAGGCAAGTGAATTTTCGGGAGGGAATCAAGATGCAATTCGGTACAAGGGATGGTGATATCTAGAGAATTAGCAAAAAGGAGTCCAAATATTTCCAATACACTCATGAAAAATTACCAACTTATCATCGTTCCTAGTCGTTTCATTTTTTGATTCTTGGTAGTATCATCATGTAACCTCGCCAGTTCATGATAGATGAATATTTGGATTACGATGCCATATTTCGACTCCTTTACATGCACGACGCTTCGCTAATAACTCGATATGCGATATGCCATGGCTACTAACTTGATGCCATTGTCCTGTCCCTCATGATTGACCTTCGTGATCTCCTTGATCCATCTCGCTACCCCAAATGTATCCGATAAATAAACAGACCTCCATCGCTTTTCGTCGAAATTGTAATACATATCCTCTAGATGCCTTAAGCCAAGGTTTTCTCAACCTTAATAAACACAGAACCCTTTGTCAGGCGGCCATGGCAATCGAGCAAGTGGACAAAACGGTAACCATGGTTCAGACGATCCAATCGGACACATGCCCACGCAGCAAGGTCATCGCGACCAATCTCGTCATCACGGATAGTGAAACGTACCCAAGATAGCTCATCCACAACATGCGGAATGTGGGGGAACTCGAGGCGCTCTCCAGCAAGGTCTGGGTCACAGCCCTTGTGGGTATGAGAGCGAACTTTGTATTCGCCCTCGCGCTCGTGGCCGCCGTTGGGAATCTTTCCGCCTTCAAATTCTTCAGGGCCTTCAATATGTAACTCCACCTTGATGTAAGGTTCAAAGCCCTTGGCAGATTTGTCGCCAGGTGGCAAGGGGATGTTCTGAGCGGCGAGAACGGTTATGGCGAGTTTGAGCGACTTGCGAACGACAATGTTGACTGATGGGTCATCTCCGTCCCGGGAAGGGCGATAGCCTGTGGATATTGAATTAGCAAGCCTCCTAAGTCGCAGATCATATCGACAAGTCACGTACCTTGAGGCTTGAGAACATAGCCTTGAGTGCCAGCAAACATGCCTTCATTCAGCATCATGCCCTCGTCCCAGTTCTGCCAGTTCAGGGCAACAACCTGGATTCCCTTGCGCCAAAAAGGGGCAGGATCGAGGTTGGATGAGCCGATGCGTAGGCCCCAGGGGTATGTTCTCATGAGAAAATGGCGGTTATGGTTGAACAGCTCTGCAGCTTGCTTTTCGTGCACATCCACCACCTTTTTCTCGGACAGCGAAAAAATATGAGTTGGCATCCCAGCTTCGGGCTGCGTCAGGCTCTTAAACGAGACGCCACGCGAGTAGAAACCCATTCGGCTGAGCTCCTGAATAACCTTGGAGGGCTTTGCTTTCGCCGCCTTGAAACCGGTAGGCGCTTGGGCGGCATGGGCTGCATGCTCTTCTTCGTCCTCGGAAACCGGGGCTGCTTCTGACCCAGGAGGAACATACTTGACTTTGACAATGAGTTTTTTTCTGAGGTCTGCAGGGCTAGGCAGAGCAACAGGCTCATCTTTCGGCTCATCGATGAGCAGACTGCCCCAGACTTCCTTCATGATGCGGACCATTGCCTGCTGCTGCTCAGGGCCACAGTGAACTTCGAGGGAGACAATGACTGGGAGGTCGCTAACAACGAAGGCGCTCTCGCCGATGGCAACACATACATCACGGAATGGCACCTCCTTAGTCAGGGTGTAACCGTGGAGTACACGAGGTTCGACGACGGCAACTTCAGGTTCCTCAGAGTTGTCGTTGATGCTGGTCCTGCCCAGTTTCTCCTTCAGCACACTAAAGGTGCTCCGCTTCTTCTTGCGAGTGACCTTCTTGATCTTTCCGTTCTCCTCGTCGCTGCTGCTACTGCTACTGCTCGTGCCCTCAGCATCAGACTCGTCGCCATCCCAAACGTCAATCTCAATGCAGCGGCAGCCGCGCAGCAGGGTGTCTGTGTAAGGTTTGGTGGAGCTGTCGCTGGAGAGTTGGTTGCCCGTCAAGTAGGTGTTGTGGCTGGAGTTGATGTAGTAGCTGGCCATCGGGTAGGAGAGGTCCTGCGGCTTTGGCATTGCTGACGCAGCACCGTTGAAGGACTTCATCCATGTCAGAAAGCCATTGAGATCGAGGTGCTCGCGGGTCAGCAGCTCATCAACAGCGGGGGAGGCATCCTCGCGTTGTGTGGATTCGACAAAGGAGCGGATCTGGGTGTTGCTCCAAGTGTGGTCTTCTCGGTCGGCGAGCGAGTAGTAGAGCTTCTCGAGGCGATCCTGGATGTTTGCGTTGACTGTGGAAAGAGTACGGGCGAGCTCGCTGGCGCCGCCGCCAGCTTGGGGAGCAGCGGGGGAGGGGTTAGTGGCCATGATGGTGCTGGTGACGATGGCGGGGTCCGAGGGGCATATGAATTAGAAGACGGGGCAGAGCCAGGACGGGCAGTGAGAGATGCAAAATGCGGGGAGGGAGCGAAGTCGAGGGTGTCGTGAATGGATAAATGGCAGTCGCTCCCTCTCACAAAAAGATTACCACTCCTGCTCGATACATGTCATGGCTTAGACGCTGCAGGTTAGGTGTTAGGTGCACACGAGCCAAGCAATCATGGACCCCGACCCAGCTGAGCTGGCTACTAAGCCCCTCCTTGTCCCTGCATCTGACACGGCACCACGCCTCCAAATAAACAGTGGGCGGTGGTCCCGTCGTTCTAGATTTTGGCACGTAAAAATAGACCAAGACATGCACGCAACTACAACGCGACTCAGGTCTATTCCCTATTTCTCTGTCATAAAAAAATGGCACAGAGCCCCTTTGGGAGAGGGAACCCAAGCCCCACCAGCCCCTCTCCTCTTGCGTCTTTTCCTCTAATGAAACAGCAACGTGGTTTTCGCTTTCTCACTTTACGTACCACACCCGACGGGATCATCCTCTTATCCTTGTTTCGTCCTGTCATGAAACCTGTTCCAAATTCAAACTGTACGGGCCCGCTTCGTCATAGCTCCCCAATACCCAATACGCCAAGAAAGTCCTTTTCACCGCTCGTTTTAAGGGCCATGACATGATACCAGCCACACGATAGTGATCCATTTTCGTAACAACATCGTATTCAATTTCTCACAGCAAGCATTCGAGACTTGGGTATATACTCCTCGTAATCTAAATAGCCAGTTTCTCATCGCCTTGAATCCTTGACCTGTTGCCTCCTCTTGCGTCTCGTCTCCAGAAACTCCTCCAAATCCACATGAACTCTCAACCCCTTCGATGTCATCGTTTCAAACACACCTCTCAGCTGGGCCGATTCCATATCCCGATTCGCCGTCAAAAATGCCTCCATCATGACATCTTTTGACCACGGGCAATGTCTCAACGCCCGAAATAAGATGTCTTTGGCGTTTCCCCGCAATTCCTTGTTTGAACTGCAGAACCTTATGAATAGAACCCACACGGGCACGCTGTACTTGCATGCATCACTCCTCACTGCATGCTCAAATGCTGCTTTTGTGGTATTCACATTGCCCCGCTGCATCTCGTGTTGAATCGCAAACAGCCGACTGGTAACCCCATCATGGTCAGCCACCAGCACCCTTTCATCAAGAAGTGACCGAAGCTCGTCGATGACACGAAGGCTGGAGTCTGCCCACTCAAAAAGAGACAGAAAGATGGTGTTGCGAGGGAAATAGGTAATCATCCAGCTTAGCTGCTCGAGCATGTACGCTCTTCGGAATGGCCTTTTGACTTATTAGTTCAGGTCCCGTAGGACAAATCACAGGATGTAGACTTACCCTCGAGTAGCATTTAGGTAGAGTATCTTGGCAGCAAACTGTAGAGATTTCTCATGGGCCTTTGACGTTTCATAGCCACGAGCCTTGAACTCTGCAGACTGCACCCTGAATGTCGCCATGGCCGCAGAAATGTTACCTTGGGCAGTAGACGCTGGCTCCGTGCCACCGTCTGCTGTTAGATAAGACAGCAAGCCTAGACACTCAATATAAACAGATGCCTCTTCGGGGTTTCCCATGGAGAGTGAATGCATAATGCTTGATGAAAACGCTTGCTGGGCCTTCAGAAGATGTGTCTGCGTAACACTAACGTTCCCTGTGTCTGCCCGTAATGTAGCCTCCACTGCCGAACACAGCCTTCTGGTGGCTGCGTCTTTTTGGCCAAGTTCGAGCTCAATCCATGACCAAAGTCGCCAGAGCAGAAAGCTATCCGTATTTTGCGACTTCTGGAAGTAATTAGCGTGGTTCAATAGTGATATAGGGGTTTTCCTTACCGCTGCAAGTTCTGTGGCCGACACGAGGACTTTTGTTGACACAGAATAATTGCTATTGACAAACTCCGCGAGGGCATAAGCACCGTAAAGGCCAATATTGGAGGGATATTTTTTGAGGAGGGCTTTTGCCGGCTTCTTAACAGCCGCACCATCACTCAATGCACACAATCCCAAGTAGTATTGGGCCAGAGGCTGGATCCCAGCTGCATGAACCAGTTGCCTCGTGACATTGATCGAAAACTCCAGCCCCGTGTTCTTGCATCGATCCTTTAGTGATACGTAGGGAAACCAATGCGGCCCTGCAAACAATTCGTCGAGAGAACAGGCAGCATGAATTCCCACCCGATCAAAAGATGGGGGCTTCCGCGGGATCTCCTCAGACAACGGGTCTACCTCTGAGGTTTTCTCATACGTTGGAAATTCCGCTCCTGGAGCTGGACCCGCCAGGTATTGGTCATGGTATGCGTCTTCTGTCCAAGTACTGGAGTTGAAGGCCGGTGACAGCCGTGAAAATATCAGAAACGCGTCTACTAACTGCGGGACTAGCTCAGGCAGGACAGAGTGAGGAATCACGAAAAGTAGCTGCTCAACGTCGGAAAACATGACGACTCTGAATGGATCGTCTTCTGTGCCTTCATCCATGGTTCTAGCAGGTAACTCAGCCCTCTCCGCTCGTCTGCGCTCGATACTTGCCCAGACCTTGTAATCATCTCTGGATTGGCTGCCTTGATCACCTTCGTCACGAAGCGGTTCCGGGGGATCTCCAGTCCCATCACGTTGGATAAATGCAGCCCAGCCCTGTGCATCGGCCTCCCCAATCCTTGGGACCTCACTCTCCCAAAAGTCAGAGAATTCTGAGAACACTTCGTCTGGGCTGTCTATCTGGGATGGTCGGAAAAGGTTAAGCTCCAAGACAGCCTGCCATGCTGCCACAGCAAGCTCTTTATATCCAGAGTCATACATGAACCGAGTAAGCCTCAAGAACACATAGATGGCTTCGCTTAAATTCTCTTTCGGGGCCTGGGGCTCCGAGCGCTGAATTGTTTGATGAAGTCGATCAATATGCATTTTCTTGATCTCATCATAGTGGAACGTCGCAATATTAGACATGGCAAAGTCAAGATGTGCCCTCCAGAGCACGAAACTGGATTCTTCATCCTGTGCCAAGGCTTCCCATTTTTTGGCGGCAGCTTTTCCACTCCACACCTTAACTCCTTCACGAACGAGGGGTACCAAAACCCGTAAGCGGTCTTGAGTATTCGTCACTTTTTCTAGAGCAGATTCAAGCATGGAGAGTTTAATCTCAGCATAACTGTGTGCTTCGCCTTCGAGGGCCTTGTGATCAATGTCCTCCCCTGCTTTCAGCAGGGCGTCTTGATGATTTGACAACTCTAACCAGGCATCAATATCGTGAGGATAGTCCTTGACCTGGCGTGAAAGTTGAATCGACTTCCACTTGAGGGGATTATCGCGTTCTATGTTGACAACCTCTGCAAGCGACTCGGGCTCCGAATCCGAATCGCTATCTGAATACCGGCGTGCCTTCGCCTTGCCTTCAATTGACCGGTAGTTTGGCTGCTCTTCTTCTTCATCTGAAGATTTTGGGTCATCATGGCCACGTTTCCGCTTTTTGGACGAATTTAACGACAGGAAACCATCGTCCTCGTCCTGGCTGTCACTTTCTTTTGCCCGAACCCTCCTAGGAGTTGTAGTCGCCCGCCAAGACTTAGAGCGCAGGCCATCTCGGTCTTTGAAAGCATACGATCCCTCGCCTGGCATTCGAAGACTAAACAGGTCCCGAGGTCCGTCGCGGTGTATCACAAGGCGCCCTGCGGTACCAAGAACTCTTCCATATCCATGGCGGTAGTAGGGAGGGATCTGGTACTTATCAGAACCTCCATATCTCAAAATCAAAGGGTCACCTTTGGTATCGATGAAATACAATCTGGAGGCGCCATTGTCATCGCGCATGGGTTTGGGAGCTGGCGCTTGGCGATCCGGTGTCCCTGGCCGACTGAATGGCTTGGAACGATCTCTTTTTCTGTGGCTTGAATCATTTCGGTGGCTTTTGGACTCATGCCGAGAACGTTGGCTGTCAGAATGGCGATCCTCGGAATGCCGGCTCCTTTTGCTCCTCGAACCCTGATGATCCTCGTTCGCAGTCCTTGAATTTTCGGGTTCTTTTGATTTGAATGACGAGAACTTGGGCACCTTTTTCTCTTCTGTTTTCTCCTTGGTCTTAAAGGACGAGAATTTGGGAACCGTCAGCTTGGTTCCCTCATCGTTGGCAGACATGATAGCAACGTCAAGATGATTGCTGGTGCAGTAAATTCTGCATTGTGGCTTTGCGCTATGAGCCGGTGGCTCGCCGGCCTTTCGACCTCGCCTTGCTAATACAAATAGCCAAATATCAATAGGCTAGCGGTCTGCTTATTTACTGGCGTGGCCGAGTTAATAGGGGTTGATTTGGTTGTTATGATGGCGGCTGAAGCATGGCTATCGCTCAAGCGTGTCGTCGCAGTTGTGACCATTCACGGTGCGTGTATCATAAACACTGTATAATACACTGTCCAATAACATGAAGATAACTCCATATTCCTTCACTGCCGTCATCTACAGCGACAGGCCCCTGGAACAGTCTGACAGAGAGTCACGAGCCCCACTGGAAATTCGTTATTCTACATAAGCACTTGTAAGAAGCTTAGTCCATTGTCCTTATAGCGGCAAGGCGGCGGCTGACCACCACAATTTCCCAAGATGTGTTTATCGTGCCACATTTGTCCAATTGGGATACAATTTGCAAGATCTGGCCCTGGGCGGCCAAAATTTTCCGTATCAAGCAATACGAGCAAAAGAAAAAAGCTGGCGGTACATTTCTCCATCATCCATTGAAGGATTCCAGATGTAGTCTGTCAGCCCTATGTAGTACAGTGCATGTGATACAGCGGCCCCTGAGCCACTAAACTGACGCGCCATTGCTGGTGTGGCCCGCACCCGCGTCCCCTACTAGTGCCGTTTGTTCCGGCAGCAAGAGCCAGCTCCTGTGGATTGTCTGCATAGGACGGGGAATAATTTAATCACCGTGGCGCATCTTCCCCCCGACTGGACATTCCCGCTCTTACCATGGAGTTGCCTTCGCAAACCGTCCTCTTTCCCCTCGCCATTGGTCTTGCAACATTGATCTTTGCTACCATCATCATGGGGTTCTTCGGCGGCAACAAGATGCCCGTTGAGGGCAAGGTATGTCAACAGCTCGTCACATCACGACGGTCGCCACCGCACACCCCGCCTTGATATTGCCGGGTCACTGACACATGATCTATAGACAGTCCTGATCACCGGTGCCTCGGAAGGCATGGGTCTCAGTGTCGCCAAGCAGCTCGCTGCCAAAGGTGCCAACATCATCCTCGTCTCCCGCAATGTGGGCAAGCTCGAGAACGCACTCACCGATGTCAAGGTTCGACCCTCATTCCACCTCCAATAAACGCCTGCCCTTCCCCATGCTGACGCTGGTTCAATTCATAGGCCGTAGCCAAGAACCCTAGCTCCCAACGCTTCCACTACATCTCCGCCGACGTCTCCAAGCCCGACTATGCTGGTACCCTCATCGCCGAGGCCATGGCCTGGAATCATGGCCAGTCCCCCGACATCGTGTGGTGCATTGCCGGCTTCGCAACCCCCGCATTGTTCGTCGACATGGAAATGTCCTCGATGCGAAACCACATGGACATCAACTTCTACGGAACCGCCGAAATGTCCCATGCAATCCTTCGCGAATGGCTCGCCCCAGATGCTCCCGTCGAGAAGGAACCCAAGCACCTCATCATGACATCTAGCGTTGTCGCCTTCTACACCGTCCCTGGATATGCCCCCTACGCTCCATCCAAGTGGGCCATTCGCGGCCTTGCCGATACCATCTCCCAGGAAGTCATGATGTACCCTCAGAATGTAAAGGTCCACGTTGTCCACCCCGGCACCATTCTCTCCCCCGGCCTCGTCAACGAGAACGCCCACAAACCAGAGATTACAAAGATCCTCGAGGAAAGCGATCCAGAGCAGGAGCCTGAGGTTGTGGCTAAGAGGGCCATTGAGGGGCTTGAGAGGGGTGAGTACTTTGTGACCGTGGCCTGGCTCGGCACTTTGATGAAATGGGGTGTCTTGGGAGGCTCGTTCCGCAACAACTGGATCCTGGATATTCTCGGCGCATGGGTGGTCCAAATCATTTGGATCTTTGTCCAGTTTGATCTTCACAGCAAAATCAGAAATTACGGCAAGAAGCACGGCCATCCCAGCACTTACAATAAGAATGGTGCTGCATGATGTTCCCCTGTAGTCATACAAGAAGAGGCAGTGCCTTGTTTCAAAGATACCCTAATAATTAATAAATTCTTCAATCCCAGTCTATCTTTTTTACATGTCGCAGTTGGGTATTTAACCATATATCCATTTTCCAGAGGCTTACACGCCACTCCACTTCCCAAATTTAGTGTACCGCTTGTACATCTCCCGTAAGATCGCTCTTCCACTTCCATCCATGGCATCATTCAGGATTTTCCTCACTTCGGGTGGCGTAATGTCAAACACCGAGTTCATACCGGGCTCCAGTGCTTCTCTCACCGCTCGTGGCACATCCGCCCCTAGCTGCAGTTTGACGTACTGCATCAGCACCAGATACATGTGTCGACCAGCAGAACGCTTGGCAGCATCCGTTGCCGAGTCCAGAGCTCTCTGGTGTTGCGAACGTGAGACAGCGCCGGCAGTCGGCTCGCAGATGAGGGTAACCAGCCGAGTATAGAGGTGTGCCCTTGACTCCTGAACTCCCTGGTCCTTGGGGTCGGAGACGGCCTGGTTGACAATAAGATTTCGCAGTAGATTCTGCATCGTTGTCAAGAGCAAGTGGTGATGACCTTCAAGACGGAGTCTGTGCTTCTTGATAATAACCTCAACTAGCTTGCACAGCCATGCGTAAGGCACGGGTGCCTGGTCAGCCTGCTCGGGAGAGCTGAGGTTGCAAACAGTACTCAATGTAAATTCAATATTCCATTGAGTCATGGATTGCGGCTTCTTCTCGAGGATGGTATAGAGAGTTCTGCAGATTCGTGTAGAAATAGATGGCGACTTGGCCGATGGTAGTGAGGAAGTCAGCTCTCCATGGACGTTTGCTAGGCCAAAAGTGTCGCCTTTTCCTTGCAAATCGGGGCATTCTGTTCATTGTTGTAAGCGATATGTTCCATAAGATAAATGCGTGTTCTTACCTAATAATTGGCTCACCACTGTTTGAATAGCTGACGCTTGACCACTTGTGCTTGAACCTTGAGTAAATGCTGTCACCAAGTCCTTCAGGTACAAAACCTTGGCCGCCGTATCCATCGCTCGCGTCACTGAAATGACATTGCTTGTCAGGAGAGATTCTCTAAACTTTAACGGCAAGTTGTCCAGAGTCTGAAAAGTTGTTGGTCGGGCCTCCTCCATCAGCGACGAAAAATACGTTCTGAGGAAAGCCTGCATTTTCCACCCTCGCAAGTCCCCTAATTCCATAGCTGCATGACTTCGCTTCTCGGCTTTTCGAACGTCGGACTGCTTCGGCTGAGAAACTCCATCAAGGGTGTCAAGAGCTTCAGCTGCATCTACGGCTGCAAAAAGCCGGAGATCTGCTATGATATTGTGTCCATCATAGGCCTTCTTTTCAGTAAAAAAGTAGCCTGTGGCAGTCATAACACACTTTCCAAGCATATTTTTGGCGCTTTCTGCAAGTGAAGCGAGATCGGGATGGCTTCGGCAATTTGGCGATCTTGTTGCCTCAACCACCAATGCCTTTAACAATGTAAGGCGGAAGGGAGACAAATCTTCAGTGCTATGGCAGTCCGAGATAAAATCCCGGCTTCCCTTAAAATATTCAAGACTTCGGTCATCGATATGCTCTGCCATTTGACGGATAGTGGCGGATGCCATTGCAAAAAATGCTGCAATAAGGTCGCTCAAAGTGCTATCATTAGTCGAGGTTGAAGAGGGCAGATCTGACATGGCATCGGCAATCTCGACATTGTCAGAGAATCGCATGCCTTCATAAAAAGTTGAGCGACCCATCAGCTTGGTTGACAAGCCTAATATCAGTTTCCAGCCATCCACAGGTATACGTTTCTTCGCATTCCCTCTGTGCTTGTTCAGAAGCTCCATTATGCGCTCTCGCTGTGGGCGAGTAATGGCGTCAGTCGGGATACCACTCAAACTTCGAATCCACGTCTGGCTGGTCTCGGCAGGCCAGTGTTTTTCTTTTCCGTCCTCTTCCAGTGCCTTCGTTAGGCGATTAACAAGATCTTCAACAAGCTTAACATCATTTAGGTTGTTTTCGTTGCATAGTAGTGTTTTCCAAATCGTTTCCAGCTGTCCAACCTGGCTACTTGGGATTTCCAAAGCATTTTGTAGCGTCTTCGGGATCGCGCCTTTCTGGTCATAAAATAGCCGATTGAGACGGTTAGACCCTCGCAAGAACCAAGCCAAATAGTGTTCCAAGGCAGCGTCCTCGAGATAGCTAGGTTCTGCGTCCGAATCGAGATATTTCGATAAATCCTTGCCTTTGACAGCACTCGAAGTCACTAATTCCGTAGCAAGACGGGTGGTGAAAATTTCAACAAGGTCAACGGGTTCGGAAATGTGCTTGTCATCTGGATTCATTGATACCCATGCTTGGCAACAGCACTTGAAGGCTTCAAACGTCTCTCGGGACGAAATAGGTGACTTAGCCAGAATCTTCGACAGCTGGTCCTTGATGGCGGCCCAAATTTCCGTCCTGTCGTGAGAAACCACCCAGGATAGTGTCTTGGATACGACGCCCCATTTAAGAGCCGTCAACGTTGATGAAGACTTAGAAATGTATTTTACCAGATCAAAAAGCTTCGTTCCTGCAGCATCGCTATAGGTCTCGGTTTTGATTCCTTGAGCAATTGAATTCAGGAAAAGACAAAGGGCACGCGAGTGCGACTTTTCAGACTCTACCCAGTGCAGGACGTCGAAGAGTTGCTGGTGTGACATTTCCTTTTCGATCAAGGCGCTAAAAGAATCATCCCCGTATGTTCTATATCCCACCAAAAGCCATGGGGAGGATTTTGACTTTTGTTTCTCAATCTTGCAGAGTTGTTGGAACCACAACTTTAAGAAACTGGGGAAATCCCTTCCGGTCCTGAACCCTTGCGCGATGGCACCAATCACCCTTGACACCGCCTGAGTGTCAGGCTCATCAAGGTCTTCCGTAGTACTCCGCCTGCACACCTCGTTGAGTAGGTCCACGCCGTCTTGAGAAAGTTGGAAAACATCAGCATCGCAGCTTGCAACATCCGCAAGCAAGTTCCAGTTTGTGTTCTTTTCGTCCAAAGCATATTCGCGGCAAATGAAACGAAGGTCGTCGTTATCGACAAGCATAGACTGTTTAGCAGCGCGCTCAAGGACGATTTGTATGAGTTTATCTCGATCATTCTGGTCCCGGACTGAGGCTTCTACAGCCTTAAACACCTGCTTCATCCAATCACCATTACTTTTCCGTAATGCGCCCTCGCCCAAATAATCAGTGACTCCAGAAGCGAAAAAGTAGAGGCTCGGCGCGATGGTGCCGCTTTCTGTCTTTGTGACTCCAAGGGCAGTGCTGATGGCGTCAAAGTTCCGTCGAGCGATGAACACAGCTCGCGCTGGGATAATCAGGTTGCGATGTATCAACTTCTGAATATCAGACGACCATTTTGACCGAAGGGATTCGCGAATGTTAAAATCTTGATTTGTAGAAATTCCTTCCAGTTTGCTAAGAATGGTAGCGCAAGGCTGGAACAAATGCGTCGCAACATCAATTGTGTCGTCGTCACCTTGGAGATGGAAATCCCAGATCGACGAAATGGTCTCAATCCACGCCTCGCGCCCTTCGGTCCTGTCAGAATCCTGGTTTTTCAAGACTCCGTCACAAATTGCAAGTGCCAAAGAAGCCAACGTTGCAGCTTCCACTGCCGTCGTACAAAACAGTGATCGGATGTGCTCAGCACCAATTCGATCATGCGATGACTGGGTGACTGTTGAATCAAGACGGCCCAATAAGCTTTTGAGGGCACGGAACAAAGCATCGCCAGCCATCAAGCAACCTTCCTGATCTTTTAACTCATCGAGAACATAGGCCTTTGTGGTTGATCGCTTTCGTTTTGATGAGCCTCCTGAAGGTGATTCTGCGGAGGGTTTTGAGATGTCTTTTAGTGTCTGCTGAAGTACCACAATGAAGCGACGGTCAGCCAAAGATTTGGCCAGTGAAAAAAGCGGGATTCTTTGGAACACACAATCCAAAATCGTCCACGTCAGAGGCCATCTTCTCATCGTTTCAGCGTCCGCTGATGCGCCGTTCATGGACTTCAATAGCCATCTAAGGCTGCTTTCTTCTGCAGCATGGAATTTCCCGTCAGCCGAAGCGGCTAATTTCTTCCACAAGTTTTCCAAATTTTCTCCATTTTCTCCGGCGCCACTCTGATCAAGGCCTCTCACAGTCTTGATGAGATCCAACTTATCCTTGTCGCGTATAAGCCTTTCAATCCCCAAATTTCATATAAAATGGCTTACCTGGGCTTGTGTGCTCTCGTCCGAGGGACTGTCCGTCATTACCACATCCATGGCGACCAATTTTTTCAAGAATTGGCCGTAGAAACGAGTAACAAATGAATTGTCTTTGCGATTCTGCCCGTGATGCAACCCACGGCTTTACCCAGGCGCAGCCAAAATTTCCAAAATTCTGCCCGCACACTAGTCCGTAACCGGCCACCGCCTTTGTGTACACCAGCCGATTAATCCTCGTGAGCTTGACATCAAGCCTACCCGAATACAAGCTCGCCGTAGCTCCGTACTTCACTCTCTCGTCCGGTTTTCCGCCTTCACGTAGGCCAATCCCTCCCGCGACTCGCAGATTCAGCCATTGAAACTAACGCGCCGATGCCTAGTACATTCACAATGGCCGAAGCCCCCGTCGTCACTCGCCCTCCCCCGAGCGCCATTTCCCGGCCCCTCAGCGAGTCGCTGCTCAACGAGAAGGTACTGACCGGCTTCCGGGAAATGCGGTGCACCATCCATATCGACAGATGCTAATTGATTGTTCAGTGGGATCGCTGCCTGTCCAACCTCCTCGTCAAGTCGACCCTCGGCCTAGGATTCGGTGTTGTCTTCTCCGTCCTCGTGTTCAAGCGAAGAGCATGGCCCGCGTTTGTCGGTGTTGGTTTCGGTGCCGGTCGGGCCTACGAGGAGTGCAACAACAGCCTCAAGCAGGCTGCACGTGAGCTGAAGAAGCAGGCCTAATCGAACAGTTGGGACAATGTGGTAAATTCTATGGGGCGAGCGAGTTTTTCGCCGTACAAACATGACACATGGCGAAGAGTTAGAAGGGCGATTCAAAACGCTGTGTGGCGGGCTTCCAAAAGAGCTCATGTCAGAGTAGGAGGGTTCTCAGATTCAATAGAAGTTCTTATGTACAACACTTTGAATTTTCTATCTTCTTGACATAGTCGTGCCATTTTCACCATTCTCACGAGACTAAGACCTAACCACAGCAGAGCACCACCCAACCGTTAAATCTCTAAGTATCTACCAGTCATATGTTTGATAGGTTGAGTCTGGCTCATTTTTCATGAGTCCCTCCTTTCGCCCGGTGGTGAGGATCGGAAAGTTTCAGAGCCACATAGCAATATGGTTCCTATCTTGACAAAACCTATTTGTCAAAAGAATACGCTAGGAAAACCCGGTGCCCTAACAAAAGGGTACGGCTTTTCTACTATCTTGTTACTTTCCCCAACACTTCCTCCCCGTGCTCCCACTCCATTGTCCAGCGTCTCTCGTTAGAGAATGTTGTAGTTTATCCCTGCACCCCTCGAATCGTATCAATTGGGTCTTTGTAGTCGTGTCACTGCATCCATAGTTACACTTCAGATGCAATGCAACAACGATAACGCCATGCAAGTTTTCGGATTGGAGCCCTCACACAACATAGCAATCCCTAGGCTTGTCAAGTGCATTTGCAGAAAGAGCGCTATGATTGTTTAAACTGGTTTAATTAACGCGAGTCCAAAATCTCCGAGCCTAAATGCCCACCACTCCAGCCTCGATCCATCCAGTCATACATCCTCCCGCCATTGAAGCGAAAAAAAAAAAAAAAAAAAGAACTTTTTATCCTACTTCTGCAGCGTTCTCCTCCTGGCTTGCTTTCTTAGAACCATGCCTCTGGCTTTGGTAGTTCGTAGAATGTGCGGGGCAGTTCGTCCGACAACAACCTCTCTACTTTCCGTACACTGGAAACTATCAGCGACAATCCAATCGGAGAGGCCCCAATTGTGCGGCAATACATGCTGGTGCATGACATGAGGGAACTCCACACCACAGCATGTTTCACAGCTTGTTTATGTGGCATTTTCCGGTTAATGAAGAGCGAATACATACGAGGGTCAATGGGTTGGCCGCTAGAAGAGCCATTGTTTCCAGGATCGCTGTCCTTGCTGGCGTTGACAAAGTTACGGGTGATCGCTGCCATCTTTCTATCGACTAAGATCTTCTTGACGGTTTAAAAGAGAGGACGGAATCGTTGAGGTTTTAGTGGTTCGCAAACTAGTTCAAGAAACAGATGTCGAAAATTGGCGATAGAAGTAATGAGGCCAAGCTTATTGAATGATTTCCAAGGTCAGAAGAATTGCTTCATATTCTTGGGCGGTCTCGTTGTCTTATAGTTGGAGGGCCATCCTGCTCTCGACTCTTGCTGGTCTGTTGAACAAAAACACAGAGTCACAAAACGCCATCCTCACTATGCCATCCGACCAGCTCTGCAAATCCGTGGCGTCACAAGTGTGTTCGTTTATACAGTTCAACCGACCCGTGTAGCTCAAGCCGGTGCTCTGTAAGCTGTCACAGTCTGCTTGAACAGGGGGCGTGAGTTCAACCGCATTGGTCCGTGTACGAAGACGACAAATCCAGGGCAAGTCACAAATGTGTGGACTTGAAACAAAACTTCGTGTTGAGGACGGAGGCAGCCCGAAAACTATTGTGAAGGGCGTCGGCTCTGGCGAACCGTTGGCGAACCGTTTGTGGCGTTGGTGAGCAGAGGGCCCGTTGAATAATGAGCCAAAGTTTTGGGTAGCATCTCGGTTATTTTGCATATTGAGCCACATCAACATAGTTCAACCGCAGCTAAGCCTCGAGTCGGACAGCTTGAATTGCAAGACCAAGGCAACAGAGACAAGGGTGGTGATTCTCAGAGCGCCGGCTCTTAGACTATGAAATAAAACGCCCCTCCGACCAGGGAACCCGCCGAAACCTCAATACAAAAAAACACGGTGAGTCAACGTCGGGGAACTGTAGTAATGGCTTTGTCTTAACATTGCACGATATCGGGCCGAGGCTTACTCAGTTCTATGGTCCCTTTCCTCGAGTCCAACTCACCAGAGTCCAGCGACTACAGACTAAACAAGATGATCCCTCATCTAGAAGCCCATGATCCAGCTGCCACTCAACAAAGTCTTCATGCCCTACAACATCAGACAGTCCAGTCTCACGTGGCGGTGATGGGCGAGCGAGAAATGCGTGCGACGAAGGGACCGTATACGAACAACATCGCTCGAGGGGTTCGCGCAAGTCGGGTTGTCCAGGGGCAGACGACATTCTTTTCAGGGTACACAATTACTCTCCCTAAGCCCATAATCTACCAATTGCGGAAGGGAGGCGGGTGGTCAAGTTCTACTATGTAGCTACGTCGTATGATGATCGAACCAAGATGTCGGGAAACCCAACGCCGCTCAGCAAGACCGAATGCATCTTGCTGCAGAAAGACGATGTAACACGTCCAGGGTGGGAAATCCGTTGCTCTAGCATGCAATATGACCGACAAGAAGTGGACGAATCCTCATCGGTTGATTTATGATGCACGTGTGTGTTTATAGATTTTAAGAAAAGGCTTTCTCATTGTCTCCGCTGTTGCGAGAAAATAGCAATGTCACGTGAGCACATCAGCTCGTTCGACCGTTCCCAGCCTCTCGCCTAGTGGGCCCTTTATTAGGAAAAAATTTCTGACCTTCTTCAACTTCAAACCATTCATCATTCACCACCCTCTTGGTTCTGTCCTCCGACAGCCACCCAAGAGGCCTCACTGTGGATTATGATGCACAGTGGCAACATTGCAAAAGATGCAGTCCGACTGTAGCAACACTCCGCCAGCGGTTTGCCCGATTCCGACTGATATTCGAGTCGGAGATGGCCAGCTGTGGCCGTCCCGCAAACGTCATTTCGTGATGCACGAGACGTGGGCGAACCCGGCGTGTTGTTGCTCCGGTCGGAAGGCCTTGATGCTTATGCTCCATCTGCTGTTTTCAGCGCCATCGGCGCATCTTGGACTGGTTCAAGGGTACAAGTGTTCCCATGCCAGGTGAGACAAATGTCCTTGGGACACAAAACCAAAGCCCGCCCCGGCGGCACCCACGAATTGCCTACACCTCGCGTTTTCAATGCGCAAGTGTGTCAACTTTATTTTTATCGTTCGAAGTGGGAGAACAATCAGAGGTCTAGACAACCGGTCCGCTCCACCCTGCTTTCATAGAATAAAATGTGTCAGCAGGACTAAAATCGGGCAAACATCCTTTATAATTGACTCTAAATTTCGGGTTGATGATACCAAATACAATCCCTGATTCTTTCCAAGCAGACAAACGCTATTTTCTCCGTCGTAACCTCGTCATCCTGTTTCTGTGCAGGGGTATCCATATTCGCCGCCACTCCGAAACTTGCATTACCGTATCGTTACAAAAACCGTTGCCTTATTTACGCATCCAATCTCGTCCCTAACTAGACTCGCCCCAGATGACCTTATCATCAATAAAGGACTTCAGGAATCTCGCCACGAGACGACCAGTGTAGTACAGCTGCGGATCCCTCGGGAAAGGATGCTCCTCTTGGTTCGGGGGGATAGCGTCCCAGCAGAGGTAATCAATGTCTTGCCCTGTAGCAAAATTGTGTTAGCAGTGTTGGTCAGGTCACGGCTCATAGTGGTAGACTTACAAAGGTCACCGTAGAAGAATTCCCTAAGCTCCGTCACCAGGTTGATCGCCGGCTGGTCCAACTCGCCCTGTTCAATAAAACTGTTGTCAAACAACGGATTGAAGCTCTTGGCGTTGGCCTCCTTGGTGTGTGTTTGGTAAACCTGGTGGAACTGGTACGCAAACTGCTTGAATGGCATGTTCTCAACCTCTTTGCATGTGCCGAGTGCGACGCTCCTCTGGTACTCGGGACGAGAACCGTTTCTCATGCCAATCTCGTTTCCGGAGATGACGAAGACGTCGGCAGCCGTTTCAATGGCTTCCATGAATAGGCATAGCACAAGAAATGCGGCCAAGCAAGGCGCCCACTCCCTTCGGGATTTGGGCTTCAACGACTTGGAGAAGAGCTCGAACAGCTGCGTGGTCTCCCGCATCATCATTTCATCAATGATGGACTTCACCTGGCGGGCCAGAACTCGGGGCGTGAGCTGGCTGACATTCTGAGGGATCATGCCCGTGGCTTGGAGCGAGGTAACGCATCCGGTAGTGAGACAGAGGTGACGGGTCATGATGTAGTGCATGCAGTAGATAGAGAGGGCTCGCTTGACAATCAGAGAATCAGACTCTTGAGCATAGCGCTGGATGACGCTGAGGAGCCTCCTGGGTAGGTCGATGTGTCTAAAGGAGTCTGTAACCTGAGTTGCGAAAGCTGGCTCGGCCACAACATCCTGCACGTACTTCTTGGTGCGCTTCTTCAGTGTGTCTCTTTCGGAACTATCCTTGAACTCAAGACCAATGGCTGCAGATCCATTAGACTGCAGGTTCATGCGGTTTGAGCTACCAGTCAGATGCCAGTGTTGTAAGACGTCACAAGTCTTGGGAGTAAAAAATTTGGCCTCCACCGAAAGGACTGTTGAGAACAATGGCCCAGAGAATAGCTGAACAGAGCAGGTCTGCTCGATTCCGTCAATCACAAAACCCTCAATGTTGTCGGTGATGAACTTGTTCATTTCATCTTTGCGGAAGTGTCCACGGATGAAATCGGGGAACAGGATGGGGATGAAGTCGGCAAATTGCCAGCAGACAACTTGGGGGACTTGAATCATGAGCTTTTTGCAGCTCTTGCAGGGCCGCTCCTTGTCACACTTGACTTTTCGGCTATGACAGCAAAAGCAAGCACCAAGTCGGCGGACCTGAAGGGCACTCTCTTTTGTGGCATTCGCCAACGGCCCCTTGCGTCCTCGCTGGCTCGTCCTCATGGCCTCGAAACATTCGAAAGGGTTCGGCCGGCCAGCATGCGCAGTGATGGAATTTGGGGTAACAATGACAAACTTGCCTGATTGCTCCGACTTCTTCTTCTCTACCTTGCCTGTCTTAACCTTGCGGATCTGGGCGGGCGGAGACCTACTACCACCAGGGCTGGCCCCAGAGCTGGGAGAAGAAGTAGTGTGTGAGTACATGCTCTTTGGTGACGAGCCAGAAAAGTCATCCATGATAAACATGCTTGTGTCAGTGCCCCGGGGGTTTGCCGGGTTCCATGGTGGGACGTTGGCGTCGGCCTGAAAAGGCTGAGGGATGTTCAAATCCATCTGAGAGAGCTGAGACAGGTCGGTTTGGAAGGTGGTCATGAACGGAGCCATCTCTGCTTCTTCGTCAGCACCCTGAGACGAACGGGACCCCGTCCTCTGCGCTCCCAGCATACCATTCAACTCCTGGGGAGATAACTGGCTCGAGTCTTGCTGTTGGAAGAGGTATTGTTGAGGGGTCATGAATCCAGGGGCTGAGCCAAAGGTTCCGTCTGTGGTTACTGGGATCGATGCTGCTGAGGCGAAGACATCGGAGCTTCCTTGGTCGGACTGGGGAGGGAAGGCGGCGTTACTAGAGAAGAAGCCCGACTGGTCCATCTCGCCCAGCAGGAGCGGTGATGCAGCCGGAGCTGACGGCGACGGTGTATTCCCAGGGACATTTCCGATGACAGTGAAGCCATTCAGGCTACCGCTCGCAGGGTCAGATAGGAAGCCGATAGACGAAGGAGTTGAGCCGGCCGTATAATCAATATATTGCCAGGACTCGTCGGTTTCGGCGTTGGATTCAAAGTCGTAAGGCGATGACCCGTTCGGGGATCGTGATGTGACGGAAGCCATTGCGAAGATGGTTTGTCCGATGGATGCTACCTGAATTTGTGGGATACAGACAACTATGGCGGGGTGGTCAGATGTTAATTAGATGCGATGGGACGTCCAGGGAAATGCGACGATCTCCCGGGAGATAAGGTGTTTGATGGTTGATATGAGTATATTGAAACCAGTTGCCGGTGGTCATGCGACCAACTTTCGTGGGTGCGGTACTGGGTCTGTCACTGTCGCGATCGCATGGAGTTCAAGTCGGCGCCCAGTGTCGCATCAGCACAGCGTGGGCAGTGGAAATCACAGAGGGGCAGTCGCAACAATCGGTAGCTCGTCGTCAGCAACCCAGACTCACGGCAGCGATAAACTGGGGAGGATGGAGGAGAGACTGCAATGGGGCGCGCCTCTGGGGCATTTCTGTTTTAAGAGGCGAAAAGCTGGACTCATCAGGATCACTCTCGGTGACGCTCTTGGTCTTCATCGGCCCTCGCGGTGCTGAGGGCTGCCCGCTAAACCCAAAAGGAGACCGAATGAGGCGTTTCGGCCACACATTGGGCCTCATCCAATCAATTTGCACATGTTCCCACTAGGCCAATTTTAGACAGCCCGCCTGCCTGCATAAGGAGTTCATAAATGGCCATCGACGGTCCAGCTGTCAAGAGTGCAAAGTTGTGCAACCACACATATTGATAGAATTGCATCCTGTTGCGATCAATCAACTGCTCAGATGACATATATCGGGTTTCCATGCAGATCAGAACACAGCCCAGAGAGGGCCTCATAATTAATTGTAGTGACAGTGAACCCTCCAGCCACCGAATAAAGTCTATCCATACCGATTATTATGTAAATCGGTCTGCAGCATTGTTTCTTTTCTGGCTGGTTGTGCTTGAAACTTACCCTGGACAGGAGACCCACGAGGCTACGATCTGTCGCAGCATGGGCTAAATAATGCGCATTACGTGTCCTCGACGACCACAGGAAGAGGTCCTATGGTCTAACGGTTATGACTGTGGATTTTGATTCCACCAGCGGGGGTTCGACTCCCCCTAGGACCTTTCTTTTTGAACAGCATTGCGGTATTGGATTGATCGATCTTGGAATCCAGCGGGCTGCCAGGCCCCCAAACATTTGCGGGAATGTGTAAATCTTATTGACTGCATTTTTTGGTGGCTGCAGTACCAATGTATTTTTGGCAACAAATGTGCACGTCGCAGGCCCGCTACTGGACAGACAAAATGATACATCATTCAAGATCGGTAATAGCAAATACAATTCACCATAGATCAGCTCGGAATGCCTGGTTCCTGGCATCGGTAAAGGTACCGGTGCTCAGTATCCTGTCTCCAGAAACCCCTCTCGGCCCCCCAATCATACAGGAGCATTGTTAATACCGCACTCGCCCTGCCAATCAGACAGATGCCGGACGTCACAGGAAGAAGATGATAGTATCGCGGGGAAAGGCTCGGCATTTCCTCATTCTCTCGGTTTCAATCTTGTCAATTTTAACCGGCGTGCTCATCGTACTAATCCTACATCGGGCTCAAGCAAACGAAGCGAGTAGCGCTGCCACAAGACCAGAAAGTCCACCCCTCATACGTCTACCCCATAGCCTCCCCATTCATACCATTGCCCAATTCCCCCCAACCTCGTTGATTCCCAACGCCACCGGTGGACACGACATTTGACATGGCCTATCGTGCACCTCACCAACAGAGGCTCTAACCAAATATTGGATGGTCGCGAGCAATTTTCTTTCTCTCTCGAGTGCTGTGAGAGGTTTGTTGGTAAAAAGCAAATGCTGCAAAAACTAGTGCTCAAGACAACAAATCAAATTCGCTAAAAAGCACAGAAAACAGCGCAGATAAACAAACTCCCGACACACTCCAAATGTTGGCTTCCCTCCCCGGTCAGGGGTCCGTATTTCTCGGTCATCAGCCATTATTCGGCAGGCGTGCCATCCCAGTCATAAGACAAAAACATTATCATTCAAATCCAACATCGTCATGCTGCCAACGTGTGGGCTCAGGTCGGATCCCTGTTCCTGCATTTGCGCCGTACTGGTCGTAGGCTGGTGCTCATTCCTGTAAACAGGATATGTAATATAAACGTGGTCATAGTCGTCTTTCGTAGACTCATATAGTGAAAGCGTCCTTAAGAACGGTACCGGGCGGCGGAACGTTCTTGGATCTGCTTTTCGGTGGAAACGTATAATCTGTCAAGGTAGTCCATGGCCGAAGCATCCTTTAGGATCTTGGCTACTTGGATACCAGCAGAGATCAGCTGAAGGATGTTTCGATCATCCTTGAGCGGGCGGCTCTGGTGCTTGGCAGCATGCCGCATCTCTAGCGAGTTCTCCAGAATGGTAACAAACTGCTTAATTTGACCATTGTACAATACTCGTGCGGGGATGCGTCGTTTTGTTGCCAGTCTCTTCAGGAGGTAGACCCATTCGGTCCACTCTCTATCCTGAGGCCGCTCAACAGGTCTCATGTCCTGTGTCAGTGGGATCGGGAATTGGTACTTGGCGACAAAGTCGTACGCGCACTGCGAAAGCCGATCGTTGACTTGGCTGAGGACACTGTCCTGTTCCTGAACGTGAAGATTCGTGGGTAGGTGAGGGAGTTCTCGCTCCTGCATCGCAATAACGTCGGGCGGTGGGCGCTGCAGAAACTGGTGGGGGCCGTCGAATTCGTCTCTGTTTGAGGGTCGCCTCTGAGATCGACCCTTGCCGCTCGTCTTTGATGACTTGCCTCCTGGAGCTGAGGTGTTCATCCCATTCTCCAAGGAGTAGTCGGATAGGTTGGGCGATGCGATGATGTCGTCGACGGAATCTGTCGGCGAGTATCTGTCACCGGCTTCCCACCCCTGGGAACCGGAGCTCTTGTACGAGCCATGGCCTACTGCCCCCTTTCCGAAAGAGCCTGAAGGAGGGCGGGTGCTGTAAGAGGGGCCAGAGTGGTACATGGACTCGGGCCGTGATCGTTGCCCGCTGGTGCCAATGGGCACGCTGCTGGCCAGGTTATAAGAGCTGGATGAAAAGTTGACACTTAAATATGTGTTATTAAACCATTCAAGCATAGAACAAGACGGAGGACTGTCATACCTTGGGTTTTGGTAGAAGACATTGTCGAATCCTCCATGTACTTGAGGTTCGACAAATGAACTGTTGAGCAACCATTAGCCAAACCATTTACAGACAAGAGAAGGATCCAATAATGGTAACCTACCTTCGCGATGGGTTCCAGGGGCCGCTAGACATGGCGGTAGATCTGTAGGCAAACTCGGGTTGGGCCATGTCGTACTGGCTCATAATGGTAAAGGCGCAACGTCAACTTTTTTTTCGGCAAGACTGCGACGAGACTTGCGGCTGATAAAGAGAAATCCACAGGCGCCGAGAGACGTAACGGGTCCGCGCCTTGGGTTCCAAAAAAAAAAAAAAAAAGCGACTAAACAGTTGCACACTATGGAGCCTCGGGCTGAGATCCTTGGTTTCTCCAAAAGGCTGGTTCCAATCACTCCGGGGGAATCCACGGTGACTAGGGTTTCCTGAGATGTCGAGTTCCTGGGTCTTCCTGTCGGCGATTCTAGGCGGTGTGTCCCGGGGCCTAACCAGGGGACCTGTCCACAACAGCAATACCAGCTGGCTTGTACAAGGCAGGCCTCGCAAGAAGCAATGAAGCACTAGGGATGGTGCACGATGCTTGGAGCGTTTTCAGCGAACCAGTCTGCAGTGCTGGAGAGCCGATTGAGTTGGCACGGGAGGGGACCACGGGGTCAAGCTCGGAACAGTGACGATTTTATCTTCGTTCGTGAGGCATCAAGGGCGCTGGGCCGCATGTCCAAGTAGGAGGATCCTGGTTGCGATGGCAGTGACAGTGATTCCGTTCGCTAGCAGCGGAGTTGACAAGGACTAGCGTTCTAACGTCGAAGCAAAACACCAAGTCCGTTCAGGCAAGATGTGCAGCAGAATTTGCCCCAGTACCCCGGGTAGTTTGGAAAGATGGAGGGTTCCAGAGCCCGCCTGGCAGGAGAGGGACGCGAGGGTCTGCTGGCTACCTATGCAAGCAAGACGAGAGAGCCCACAGCCATCGGGCGGGCTAGATCTCGTGAGACGGGGTGCGCGCGCTTGAGGATCGATGGAAACCTAGACAGAGCGAGGATGGCTGGTAGTGTAGCCGAGGAGAAGCGGAACGGGTTTCGTCACAGTGTCCAGGTCTACCCCAGATGTTTGTGGTTGAAGGGTGGCAGCTTGGCCCGAGCGAGGCAATTTCCCAGTTATCATTGGGCGCTGGCATTTTTGCCCAAGACGCGCTGGCAGCATCAGGTAGAGATGACCTCAGGTGAGATAATTGGAGCAGGGAACTACCTGGAACCAGGAGGAGCGGTCAATGGGTAGACTGAGATGGGAGTCGGGCACCAAGCGTCTTGGGTCATGCCAGCTAATAGCACCCAACCGCCCCGGATTGATGCCCACCACCACCTTTTTTGCACCACGCCAGACCAGCTCAGCGAATATACTGGCTTGTGCAGCACACCATCATGCTTGAATTTGAGCCCCATCCACGCGATGCAACTTGATGAGGTGTGACTGGGAATGAACGGGCACCGACGACGCAAGCACTGGAACTCTGGCGCTGGCCAGAAAGACCTCTGGAGGGCAGGATGACGCTAATTAGGCTTAAGGACTTGAAACTTGACCCATTGGGCCACCATTCGGGATGGGACTCTTGAACCCTCGCGATTGTACCCAAAAAAAGTAAAGGAAAAGAGGAGGGGGTGGAAAACGGGCGGCATGCTGCAAAAGTCGGGAAAACCCCTCCGGCAAACTTTGAGGGCATCATCATCCTGTCGACAAAGTCGCAGCGCGTGGCCTGACGGTGATGCATCAGCGGCAGCTGGCTACGTGGGCATTGCATCTTGATCCACTAAACGTTGGCTCGTGGCATTGCTGGCACGCCTGTAGGGCAAGAGGACCCTGCTTTTCCAGTGTTTCATGATCCCCCGTGGTCTATCCTTGATTTCAGCTTCAACTTGAGGCGAAGGATTGTGGACCGTGCTGGTGCGGGAGATGCAATGGAAGCGGGTTTAAGTGGGCTGGCCACTCCTCCCGGACGTCATCTTGAGGCCAACGAGATGAGGGCAAAATATCCAGAATGTTTCGCGAACGGCTGGCGAATCGTCAGCGAAGGGCTAGCAAGTCCCAGATCTGAGCCCACTCCTCCTCCCATAAATTAACAACCGCACGCCAGGTACTGGAGATGGAGATGGCAGGCATATGCCATATGCATGTGACTTAGCACCCGCATGGATCTGCGCAGTGAAGATGTGACACGACTGACAAAACTGAGATGTGCCCTATCTCGGCCACTTCTTAAAAAAACAAGGTTCGACCACGGGAGAGCCGTCCATCGATTCGGGTCTTCATGCTTTTCTTTTTCGGGTGCGACAATGCCAACAAAGCCGTGGTCCCTGGGCCTGGGTCGAACGCCACACATGATGGAACACGTGAGGTTACCTCGAGTTCGCTTTTAGCTGCCGGGTTGGCTGCGCCGCCCTCTTGCTTCCAGGTCGAGTCGTTGCATCTCAGCTTTTGCCTCTAGTTCTGAGGTGGCAATAGCATGCCACACCCATCCGTCTCGTACTCGCAATATCAATCCATGCTGAAAAGAAGAAAAAAAAAAGAAATGCGGACATTGCCGATCAAGACAAGTCAACAAAACTGTCTTGCTTCGTGGTCGTCCTTGCTCTCCATCTGTCCGACGCGGTGAATTGGGCTTCTCTTTGTTGTTGTTGTCGTTGTTGTTGGCAGGCGGGTCAGACGGGATTTGAGCCCGACAGCTGAATAGGAGAATGTAACGACATAAACGCGGAGAAACCCAACCGTCATGATCGTCACCGCCGTTATCGTCGACACCGCTGTCGTCGTAAGCTCCGTACTCGGCCGAGCGATATAACGATCCAATGCTCTGGTCTCCCCCTTGTCGGAGATCCTCGTTATCAATCGTACACGGCTAAGACACGATGGGCAAGACACGAGGTTCCAAGCCCAGAGCGACCCCGTGGCTCATTTACCTTGTCCAACTCCGGACACCTTGACCTAAATAAAGCCTCTGTCCCCCACACCTGTGCTACCATCACGTCTTCCGACATGCTCCACTCGCGGGCCGGACCTCCGCTGGTAGGGCGGCCGCCCGGAGGCGACATAAATGGGGGCTATTCGGGGTGCATGTCCGTCTTCTCCAGGCAAAATCGGCCCATCGTCTTGGCAATTTGCCGTCTTGGGAGTCTTGGGACTGCCATCAACCATATGTCAGCATTAGACACAAGCCACACACCATGCCACTCGACTTACTACTGCTGACAAAGACATATCATTCGCCACAAACCCTGGATTATTGCCTGTCTTGGAATTGCCGTCGGCGAAATTAGCGCCAATCCGCTGTCGCGAAAGAGGCTCCCGACACGGGGTTAAGTCCAAGTTGCATGCGTGACGTAGGACATCTGTGGCTCAAACAATGAGAATTGTGGCACGGACTGAAGTCTACACATATCAGAACTGGTGATGGCTTCAAACGATCTACAGCCCCAAGGCTACCGAGCGGCCGACTCACCTTGCCAAACTGCCCCGCCAATGGGTCTAAGCGAGTCATGGGCAGGGGACCACTGCTTCTGATTGGGCGAAACGCTGCATCCTTCGTCTAGAGAAACGAATTTGCTCCCTGGCTTCTATTTGGAGCCAAATTCCACCATCGACTTGGTTTGTATCCGGCAAGGGCGGGTTTCAATACGAGTTGCAGCATCTCTTGATAGCATTCCTTCTGAGCTTGAGCCTTGTCAGGACGTTACGTCCTTGGGGCATATTTGCTGCCGTCTGTCCCCGATTCCAAGTTAAAGCTAAAGGCCCCGACAACCCACGAGCATGTGTGTGAGGCGATTATCATTGAGGGCAAGCCACGATATGCACACGTGAGAAAATGGCTCCCCCCAAAGAGCGCAAGAGGAGATTCCACCGAAGAAGCAAGAACGGCTGCCAGACATGTAAGAGACGTCACGTTCGATGTGACGAACAGAAGCCACTGTGGTATGTGCTCTCCTGGCACCCTTGGCCCGAGGCGGTGGTATACACGAGTCTTGCATCACCGCCGCGTCAGTTACCGCGGTCCACGGACCTTGGTATACGGTATGCGACATGTTTACTAACGTTGATTGGCGATTCAGCACAAACTGTCTCCAAACCGGGAGCGACTGCATCTATCCCGTCCCGCAACAAACTCTACCTTCTAGCGAACCGGGTCCCTCTAACCATGGAGACGGCGACGTCAGTGTCGACGCTGGTGCACAGCTGACGTTAGCTGAGCCTCCTTCTCCTTTAATCAATGTCCTCAACGACTATGTTGGGGGCTCCTTTGACGCCCTTCCCGAGTCGTCTAAACGGCTATTGCGCCATTGTAGGTATCCCGGCGGATCAGGTCAAGATAATCTAAGCAAAGAGGCACTAAACGTATCTGATGATAGTCTCCCAATATGCCGTCTGGGGCCAAAGGCCGGTTGCCCGAGAGCTACAGTCCTCGGCGTGAGTTTCGCCCCGAGCCCCGAGCCAAGCTACCTCCTATGCACGCTGACTGACAAGATCCTCCAGGATCCAAAAGGCGTTTGAAAACCCCGGATACATGCACATGTGCTTGATGCTTTCGGCAACACAATGGGCATGGGTAACGGGCTCGATGGACGAAGTCAGGATTCCGTTTCTGTACCATAAGGCGGCTACATATCAATTTGCGCGAGAGCAACTTCAGAGTCCTGAATCAGCACAGAGCGGAGAGACCATGTTGGCGATTTCGGCGCTCGCCCTAACCGAGGTGGGACTTGGCAGGATGCTTCAAGATGGACATGTAGCCATGTACTGACACTATGTCTGCACAGGGCGCAATAGGAGAGTTGGATGCATCATCAAGACACCTGAAAGGTATCCAATCGGCTGTCAGGGAATGGAACACGACGGAACAGAGTGCCACACTGCCACAAAGGATGTTGAAAATGCAAGTTGTCGGTGCTGAATCCTGAGGTGTAATCATGTTAACGTTGCATGCCAGGGTTGGAAACGGACTGCGAACCGGAAAGTCGGATAAACTTGTCAACGAGCCTGGCTTCACACCGACCTTCCTTGCCTTGCTGTTCGCGTCCATCTGGGACATTACAGCACTACCGCCACGCGAGGCGCCCAGATACGGATGGTGGAGGGATCAAGACACGCAGGCGGCGAGGTTGTGGCAGAACCACACGAACGACCTTAATCTCAACTACGAGATATCGCGAGACTTTAATGCGACTCAATACATACCACAGATACTCAACCAGGATCCGAGAAGCAGTCGTACGAGTTTCATCGCCACGTTTTTCTACCTGTGCTCGGAGCTAGGCCACCGATACTTTGACGTGACATTAGTCGACTGGCTGCTGGAACAACTGATCGACGACGTCAATGCGGGCGAGGAATATCTGAGGACGAGTACATGGACACGTCCGCTCTGGCTCTGGTGCGTCATGTTCGGAGCGGCCATCGCGTCGACAGGGCGAGCAACAAATGCAGTTGAGGAGAGACAACTGGCAATGTGGCGGGAGGTATACGACGACAAGATGCGACTAGTCAGCCGGGTGCTTGACATTCACGGTTGGGATTCGGCGAAGATGGTGCTGGAGGGGGTTTTGGGAAGCATCGACGAGCAAGCGGAACAGGGACTGAGGGAGCTGTGGGAGGAAGGCGTAGTTCGGGGGGGAAGCTCAGGTGAAAACACTATAGATCCAACTGTGATAGAGCTAATGGATCAGGACTAGGGTATGCATGGTGCGTCAATATTGTCAACCCCTCATGCCCCCTTCTGGACGAGGATTTCGTCATTCTGGAGCCATTGCTGCCGGTGCGTGATGTAGACCACGTCGACAAAGTGAGAAATGACGGTTATCGAGCGGCAGGCAGAGTTGAAAGAATATGCTGCGGCTCCTGAGTAATGCATTGCACGCTGGAGTTGCATAGACTCAATCCCGAGCTGTTCTCGGCCCCGCGTGAGGCTCAGGGCGAGCGAACGACTGGCATACGAGGCTCCGGCGGTGCAAGAAAAACAGTGAACCGCATCAAGCCACCTGCGGAGCAGACGGTTCATGAGCTGATTCAAGAGTTTGCAATGTCTGGCACGCGAACTCTGCGTGGAGCCGGTCGAGGGAACGAGCCAGAGAGCGTTGACCACATTGTGGCTCGGACGCTTCTGGAAAACTTGGAAAGCCAACTGAAGTTTGAGGTGGACGAACAACACGCGCAGGCATCAACCTTCATTGACGTGGCACCTTTCCATCCGTCGAGGAGCAAGATATCGACGGACTCGGAGGCGCAATGCGATGAGCCCCTCACTCTTCTATCGTGGTCGTTCCGACGACTCGCCCACACCACCTTCACATGCCCTCCAACCGTTGACCGCACTTGTGTGTCATCACGCGCGCTGATGCCATTCGCCGGTCACCTTTTTGAGGCCCGCTTGCACTTCTGCAATGCGAGCGACGCCGTCTCAAGAGAGGGCGCCTCTAAGGGCAAATACCCCGCCCACACACTGCCGTTGCCATCAATCAGCTGCCGCGAGCGGGCATGCTGCCTCTCTGGTGCAGGCTCGGTGTGCCGCCGGTCGCATGCCGGTTCGCAGAGCTGAAGATGGTTGGCGATGGGTTTCTCTCACTTGATCCACCGCGCTGACTTGGCCAGACCAGCCAGACCTTGGTGGTGGCCCGGAGGGTGGCCGACCGGTCAGCCGTGGTCACCATGGACGCCGGGCCTGTCAGTCGTCACAGAGTCGTAGCACAACCCCGCGAAGACAGCGGTTGACTGGCCCGTCCGTGCCGCGCGCTCCCGCAAATCCCGCCAGGGAATGTCACCCTCCAGGCGACTGGCCTAGAAGCGAGGTTGGAATCTCCAAGGCCGGCGGGCCAGGTGCAACTAGCTCGCCCGTCCAGCCTCTTGCGCGCAACATGGACATCTGGAAATGCCGTGCTTCGCTGGCGCTTGGACTGGGTCCTCATGAGGATCGTCGGCCACAATGCGAACTCTTTTCGTGCCGCGTCCTGGAGTAATTTCGGGGTCGACCTCCTTTCCCCCCCCGCTGGCCCGTCTTGCTTGCTCACAATTGACTTGCTTTTGCACCGGTCTCCTGCAGTGCTGCGTTGTCCAACAGCCATAATCCCTCCTTCTCACATAATCGGCCCCCGTCGCCAGCACTGATAGGGTCGCTAGCTGCGCAGCTCCCCACCCGGCCCCTCCCCAAATCAGGGAAGTTGACCAGTCGCCGGCATGCCTCGCCCTAAATCCCTGCACGAGACGCCCTTTGCGCTTCAAAATCACATACGCCAGCTCACTCCTGCGGCCAGTGTGACGGCCGCTTCGCCAGTGCTTTCATTGGCACTCGTCGCTTGGGGTGGGGGTGCTGCGCTGAATGGCGGTCGGCCCACGAAATAATAAAACCCGCAGGGTCCCTCGTTGCCCAACGTCTCACTTCTGCTTCTCTATTTCTCAGCCCAACAAGCCCCTTTCTGCCCAACTCACCACACTTCGGCCTGATCCTACAAAGATCTACCTCCCTTATCCACCTCTTTACAACTGCTTTTTTCTCTCGCACTTGCTCTACCGCTCCCCAAGGGAACTCTGAAGCAACCCAATCCATCCAAGGATCATCCTGTCGCGCAACATCTTGACGACATCTTACGACAGTTTTGCCACTGGTTAAACTTGCAAGACAACGCCCATCGTTGATCTGCTGGATCTCAAGAGCCAATTTGCTCTATTGTCCAAGGATACCATGACCGTTGCCCTTGTGCCACATCCGGCCGCTATGCCAGGTTACAATAACTCTGTTGAACTCGACGAAGTTCACTCCCTCTCCAGGTACTGTTTCCTTTACACTCGACTCCTCGGAGCCTCTTGTTTTTTGTTTTTCATGTTTGTGCGAAGTCATGTATTTTCTTCACTTCAGTCTCTTGCTCCCGCGGAAGCTACACCAAGGATCATCTCCATCGCCCCTGGATTCATGGACCCTCTCAACCCAAGGATGTCTTACACACACTCGACCCATCTGGATTCATGGACCTGTCCGAGCCGGACTTGAAAAAGAAATAATCAAAACCTTTCTCGGCCTAGCGCCTACAGTGAGTATCGCCCGCTACTTCAGATTGAGACAACAGATTCTAGAAATGGACCTTTTTCCGGATTTCCTTTTCTGCATGGTGCCTATGGATTCCTGGATTATTATGGACGAGGACCTCATTTCAAAGGATTCATACAAGGATTTTCACCTGGACCTTGCCGACTGGACTTCGCTCCCATCCTGTACTTTTAGTCAATGGATTAGGGTAGCCGGCCTAACAGCCGATGCAATTCAATTTAATTGCAGTGCAGCCGCACACAACTGGAACCCAACATGGACTTCGACCTTGTTAATTGCCTGGTACCAACGCTCTGCCTGACCCGCCCTGAACATTTGATGGACAATCTGGAGTTACGAACCCTGAATCTGCTTTACCACATCTGACATGTCTTGACTCGCCACAACCCTCAGCCACATGGACTTCTCATGTAGTCGCTCAACCCTAGGAACATTCAACACAAAGCCACACTCACATCGCCACTGAAGGATGAACCCCACACGGCAACAACCTTGACACGACCCATATGGATGATACGACCCAGCTTGATGGAACTGATGACGACCCAGCCTCTAATCAACAACTTGATTCGAACCAGACGACCCAAGGATCTCACGCCCCACATAAATCAACGGACCTTAGTGGACTTTCAACATGGACTGCAAGATCTCTCCTGGAAACCCACTTCGCTCTCCGTCTGGCCTGGTCTGTATACATCCATCGTAGCCCTAGCAGAGTTAACTGAGCTAACCTCACAACAGATCAAAGTTGATTCGGGCCAAGACTTCATTGTCTTTTGCTTTTTTTCTTTTCTTTTTCTTACATTGCTAGTCGTGAATGACACTAACACTTGTCCGCTTTGCAGCTACCCTCAGTCTTCTATGGCTTCTACTACATCCGGAATGTTTTCTTTTTCTCAAACAGAACCATCAGCGGACCTGTTGTCAGGTTCCTCATGGGCTACGACAGCAGAAGGACCACAGAACTTTCAAGATTTCTCAGACAATGGATCTGCCCACTCCGGAGAAGCCGAGGAGTACATTTTCACATCTGGCCATGCCACCCCCAGAGGAGCCCGTGTCCACTCCCAAGGACACCAGGAAATTCAGAACACATGGACCACAAGGACTGCTCCCGCTATGCCCCAAGGTGGACAAGCCATGTCCAGGGTCAGCTCGAGCAGATCCAGCGGCTCTTCACTGTCGCACACTTCTCAGTTGTCCGCTCTGGACGTAACAGGTAATGCATCCGCTTTCCGGAATGGATCCCAAGCCGGTTCTATCACCGGAATTGACTCCTGCCTGCTCCTGGACTCTGAGCCCTACTGGTCCGGATACACCCTCGACATGGGACTGAATGCCGATACCTTTTCCATTCCGGATGCCAGCCCAATCCACGTGGTCCCTGCCCACATGCAGCTTGGCCCTGATGTCAGCCTGACTGGCAACTCTCCCACAAACTGGGACTGCTTCTCCAGCTCCATTTCCCGGTCTTCTTCTCCTGCCACCATCGATGATGTGTGGAACCTTGCCCAGAGCCCCAACTCCTCCCCTGAGCTCGCTTGCCAGTCTCCCAGGTATGTATTGCCCAGCTGCACCGAAACCACTGAGTCGGTCTCTTACCAAGTCGATTCGTACAGCAGTGACCGCAAGGTTACCATTGTTTCCGAGGATGTTGTTGCTTCCATGCCCGCTCCCGCTGCTCTGCCCAAGATCGAGGAGCCCCTTTCTCTACCCCCCGCCCCTGCTTTTACTGGACCTCGCCGACAAGGCTCGGACGGTGAGTCCGCACGGGACCATGACCTCTACAAGAAGGCTGCCCCCATGGACGATGGCCTCTACCACTGCCCCTGGGAGGGCACGGCCAGCTGCAACCACAAGCCCGAGAAGCTTAAGTGCAACTACGAGTAAGAACAGACCATCTCCAGCGTGACATTCCAGTACCAAATGACTAACCCACTCCTAGCAAGTTTGTTGACTCTCACCTGAAGCCTTACCGCTGCAAGGCTGAGTCTTGCGAGGGTGCTCGCTTCTCCTCTACTGCCTGCCTTCTCCGCCATGAGCGAGAGGCCCACGGTCTCCACGGCCATGGCGACAAGCCCTTCCTCTGCATCTACGAGGGCTGTGAGCGCGCCGTTCCCGGCAATGGATTCCCCCGCCAGTGGAACCTTCGTGACCACATGAAGCGTGTCCACAACGACCACGGAAGCGCCGGTGGCTCTCCCCCCTCCGGTGCCGCTACCCAGACCAAGGGACGTAAGCGCAAGACCGAGGTCCCTGAGACCCAGACCAGCAGTCGCAAGGCGACCGTTAAGTCCATGCCCGTTGCGGAGCCCAAGGACACTTCCCGACCCCTTCTTGACCAGTGGATGGAGCACCGCAAGGTCGTTGAGAACATTATCCAAGGACTCGTCAAGCCCGAGGATGCCCAGAACATTAAGCAGATCAACAATGTCCAGGAGCGCCTTTCCATCATGCTCAAGCTTACCAACGATCTGAACGCTACCAAGGTGGCCAACTTCAACGGCACCGGTTGAATAAGTTGTAAGTACTCATTGCTTCCTTGCTGGACGATGACGATGAGCTAACCACGATGAACGACAGGCGAAGAAGATCATCTGCTACCGGGATATGAACGCATTAGACCGTGCAAGTGCACATTTTCTTACCTGAAAAGGACATCATTTTATGTCCACTAAACCATACCGAACCTGGACCTTCATTAGGACCTGGCGGGCGGACAAACAAGACGCCTACGGGTCGCCGGCAGAGACACTATTGATTGTCCTGCCGAATGGAGGATCTCCCCTCGAGGATTAGAATATTACTCTTCCCGGAGCCCAGGATGCCAAACACCATGATCCCAAGGACACCAGCACCGTATATCAATCGGTTTGCATCCTTTTGAGGACCATGGCCCCACCCTCTGGGATTGGGATAAGGCAGCTCGACCACAGCGTCGGTGGAGGAAGTCAAGGGGATTCTCTTTCACTTCATTCACATTCACATAAACTATATAACAGAACTTTGAACCAGTCAAACAGATGGGTAGCAGATAACGGATTATGACACGGCCGAACATGTTTTTTTTGTACTTTCTTCTTTGTTGTTCTTTACATCATGTATTTAAAAAGAAAAAAAAAACAGACAAAAAACAACTAGCAAAACAAAAAAAAACTTGATTTCAGTATACTTACAGTGTGCACCTCGCAATTGGAACTGTGAATTGATACCCAAGATGGGACGCTATGGCCCAACCGACTATTTGATTCAGACTCGGTTGAAAAGACTTTTGTGTTTTGATTGTGATCCTGTTAGCAAATGTATATCGCACTCGTAGAGATGATATTCCTCTGTGGTGGGTGATTTTCTTAAACATTCTTGTCTCTTCAATAGATACGGAGGAAGCATACATGCACGAACACTCAGAACATGCCAGCTAGACTTAACTGCTATTTCATGTAATGGTACAGTTTTAAGTGACGGTTCAGGTCCAAGGAAATGTAGACACGGAAAGGTTTGAGATTGTGGAGGAGAGAATTGGGATGAGGTGACAGTGAATGAGGACCAAAGTGCCATTCATACAGAGACCGTGATTGCCAGATACCGTATGGATTATAGATTAGGTTAGTGAATGCAGGAATGATAGCTACCATGATGGTTTGATTAGCCCCTAACCGTTTCGGATATTGATGTGTCGCCTTGAGATTGGAGGACTCTTATTGCTCGCTGCGGCCATCATGCCACCCAAGCTAATAAATGCATTCCGTATCTTACTACGACGTCCAAATCACGGAACGCAGTCACATGAACATAGAGAGGTATTAGCGTAAACATGGGTGATGAATGAGTGGACGGCAGCTTGGGAGGGGACCCTATTGCTACTCAAGTAGGGAGAATCATTGAGCTTTAGATGTAGCTGAGATCCTTACTTGTTCTATATGTTGCAGCTACCAGGCAACAAAGATGAAGATAGTGAGAATTCATCACTCTGGTCGTTGCCGTCAATCCCTTGCCCAGGTCAGTTAGGCGGGGGGTAGCCTAACACCTCACATCTGCACCTCTATCACCTGTTGAACCGGCTTCATCAGTCATTAGTCTTCTGTCACAGCCGCTCGACCAATTAACTTGATTTTAACTTGATTTGCTGTCCCTTTATTTACGTCTATCCAACACTAGTGTGTAATGCCAACCCTTGTATTTATATATCCCAAAATATCTCACCTTTGGCTCTAGTATTCCAGCCCTTTTAGATTGACAACCCGACCAATACTTTTGTGCTTAATAGCACTCGCCAGAGCCAAATCTTCTATAATTCACGGCCTTCCTCAATTGAGATTATGTGTTTTTTTTTTTTTTTTTGGTCTTTATACAGTTATATTCTTTAGGTCTTTATCGCCCAGTGTCATAGTCGTAAGGTAGTTTTGAGATTCTTGATTCTAAATCGTACAATGTCCTCGCAACCCAATGCTTCGTGGCGCCCCCCCAAAATGATACATATATACGTACACGGATGCCCATAAAATTCCAGTAGGCTGGTTTACACCACCATTCCTTTGCCGTGGTACGGTGACCAGACGCCTCGCACGCTGGGCTTCGTGCTTGTGACCGCCCTGTTCTGGCGCTTCAACTTTTCTCCGCTAGCATCACGTAGCAGCTCTGCCTTCTTCAGAATTTCGTAGGGTGAAAGGTTTCGCACGCAGATCGGCTTTGTTCGGCCGTTGATGTAGTGGCCAATGATGACAGGGTGCTTGCCTGGTCGAGGGGAGACAGCAAATTCGATCTGGGGGTTGACAGCGGCGAACTTTGGTAGAAGGGACTTGATAAAGCCGCTGTGCCAAGGTGAGAAATTTATTGGGGTGCAATTGGAGTGGGAGCTACATACTTCATGCCTTTGGAGCTTCCAGCCCAGTCACAGAAGTGGAAATCCAGCTTCTTGCACTGGAGAATGAAGGAGCCGACGCCATTCTGCAACACGTGAGCCTGAGGATCGTTGAATTACTATGCAATCCGGATAGAGACTCACCTGGCCGGTAGATACTGCCCTTATCGCCTTGATCGTCATCTTTGTGTGGCTGCGTCAATCGCTATCCTCATGATCCGACGTCAACGTTAGAGAAGTTTTGTAGTAGCGGCACCACGACCGAAAATCAGCACTCCGGGATTTCCCAAATAGGTTTAGTGCGGGACGGCAGAACTCCGGCAAGCCACAACCTTTCGCTGGATAATTTCACGGCGGCGCGACAGCCTAGAGCTTGCCCTCACCATACCTCTGTTCTCGTCATCTGTTAATTCCGGCGGCTTCCTGTGCCGCCCCAATTTCATTTCGCTCCTTTGTTCTTGATATCATCTTGCTGTTTTTAATCCCCCCCGAGCATCCGACATAGCGCCGCGCCATGACCGACAAGCTTCCCCCCAACTTGCTTGCGCTCTTCGCGCCGCGCCCACCCCTGCGATGGGTCGAGGCCCCGGATCATGCGCCCCAGAGCCGTCGGACTGCGCCCATCACCGGCGTCGCGGCCTTCCTGCCAGAGCTCCAGAAGTACAAGGAGACCGACGACTACAACCCTACCGAGAGCTGGCTGCAGAAGCGCGATCGCAAGAAGCAGGAGAAGAAGGAGGCTGTACAACAGCACCTTGCCGATGCGCCCAAGCTTTGTGCGACAAACCCTGGCTTTCCCGGTTGATGTGCGGTTGCTAACTTTTCCCTTTGCAGTCAAGCCTCACGAGGACCCCAATATCCGTGGCGACGCGTTCAAGACACTTATTGTCGCACGCCTTAGTTACGATGCCGATGAACGAGACTTGGAGAAGGAATTTGGTCGGTTCGGCCCCATCGAGCGCGTATGTTTATTCTCTTTGAGGCAATTGCGCAACCAACAGCTAACCCTTTGACCAGATCCGAATCATTACCGACACACATGCACACGAGAAGCCTAGAAAAAAGAAGAAGTCCCATCGAGGATACGCCTTTGTGGTTTTCGAGGTTGAAAAGGACATGAGAGGTAACTATTCCCCCAAAACCCCCCTTTTCCCATCTTGACATATTTTTTTTTTCCTATTTGGATGTCCCTTTTGAGATGTGGCCCTCAGGCTTGCCCTTCTCTTGGAGTATTCTACGAGACACAAAGGGCCCTCAAGCTTGCCCGTCTCGGCCTCATGTTTTCTTTTGTTTTTGACTCACTCAACACCAATGGTGTTTTATGGTAAGATTTACTGACACCCGCGCCCTTTGGCGCAACTACGAGTAGCTGCTCTGGAATCTTGCGATGGAATTCGCATCAAGGATCGACGTATCAAGGTAGACGTCGAACGAGGTAGGACCGTCAAGGGTTGGAAGCCTCGCCGATTTGGTGGAGGTCTTGGTGGCCGAGGATACACTCGGTCGATGCCTTCCCGTCCCATGGGCCCTGGAAACTTTGGTGGCGGCGGCGGTTTCCGTGGCGGCTACAAGGGTTTCGAAGGCGGTGGACGTGGGCGAGGTGGGTTCCGTGGAGGCTACGGCGGCCGAGGAGGCGGCTTCCGAGGTGGCTTTGACGGTCCCCGTGGTGATCGAAATGGTTATGGCGCCCCCAGCGGTGCACCATCTGGACCCGGATCCGACCGAAGGAACGGCTATGACCGTGACCGTGGTGACCGTGGTGACCGTGGTGACCGTGGTGACCGTGGTGACCGTGGTGACCGTGGTGATCGTGGTGATCGTGGCGACCGTGGAGATCGTGGCGACCGAGGCGACCGAGGCGACCGTGGAGATCGCGGAGATCGCGGTGACAGAGACCGAGACCGAGGAGACCGTGGTGGGTTTGATCGAGGCGGCCGCTCATTTGACGACAGACACGGCGGTGGCTACCGTGACGGTGGCCGATTCGGAGATCGTGAGGGCCGTAGAACGGGCAGCAACATGGAACCGATCGGCCGCAGAGAAGGTGGGTATCGCGATAGGGACTACGACCGACCCCGAGACGACGATGGCGGCCGAAAGCGTGGCTACGACGGCGGCGGTTACGAAGACCCCCGGAAGTTGCGCCGATACTAAATTCCAGTCGCTAGGCTTCTGGTGGGTTGTCGAGTTTGTCACTTTGTCGCTGATCCATTTTTCCTTTTCAACTTCCAAATGTGTATGACATCTTACAACCCACAAAAGCCCTTGGCATCTACCAACCGCCTATTACACCAATGGCCTGGATTTCCTGTCCTTCCGCACATATCCATTGCTCCTGATTGGTACTCAACTACGCAGTTTTCCCCAAGCCCTGTTGATGCTTGATCACAGCAAGAATATACAACTTCCCGGACGGATCAAGGAGGCAGGTAACGAGAAAAGCAGAAAAACACGTTACATGTATTCTAATATGAATCGAAAGGATGGATCGGAGGGGGAGGGGGGGCTAGCACTTAAATCGACTGTAGCTTACAACAGTGGCTACGACCCGAGGTAAGGTCAAGAGGTAAGCACTTCGTGACCTGCTTGCCACGAAGCCTCTCATGCCTGCCGACCTTTGGTTGGCCCAGTAGGGTGATTTTGTATTATTTTTGAAATTTCAGTGGCTTAGGAATGACTTAGATTCATTCAGAACAAGGTTAATGTTGATAGTTGTGTCTTTTTTTAATGTGTCTGTGTATCATCCAGGGGCTTGTCTCGTCAACATGATGCCCCTGTATCCCATGGCCCTCAACGCCGAGATCCCATAAAAATGTCATGCTGGTATCAGTCATATGAACAGAAGATGTGTCGAACCCAATCTTTGGCACCCTTTTCTCATTTTCCCCTTTTGCCTGCTTCAATTCTCAACACCCTCCATAGAGTTGACCTTGGTCACCTCTGAGGTAGCGGAGCTCCAGTAACTGAAATAATTGTTAGCTCTCGTTGGTTCAGCAGTTGTCAGAGACATGGATAAAAAACTTACGCCTCCACCTTGACCTTGAACTCGTTCAAACACACGCCAAACAACTTGAGCAGCCTGGTCTGTCGCGAGTCCAAGATCTGGCCCTCCTTGCAGACGACGTACTCCTCGCCCTGGCCAGACTCGTCGCCGAGAACGACACGGCCCTTGACCATGCGGGTGGGGACACCCAGACGGCGCAGCTCAGGCTCAATGGTGTGCTCCATGGGCACGTCGTGCTCGGCGGGCACCTCGCCGCCAGTGGCGTAGACAACACCAGTGGGAATGGAGAAGTCGCGGGAGGCGGGGACGCCGGCGCGGGCAAAGTCGACGGGCGCGAGGTTCTCAAAGTAGGACAGGATCGTCTCGACGGGGCGGTTGGTGAGGATCAGGCCAACAGTGCCTGTGAGGTAGCGGGCGAGGTCGTCGATACCCGGGGCAATGGCCTCAGCGGGGGTCTGGCCGAGAGCCTTGGCCATCAGCTTGGTCTTGCCGAAGAAGATTCTGTAGAGAATTGGGTGTTAGCTTTTTTCTTCTGCTCTGGAATCGCGGATGCAATCCTCGACAAGAAAGAAGACATACCGGGAGTCAGACAGCTCGCGCCTCACATCCTTGAGGTAGCTGTTGCGCATGTTGTCGACGCTGAAGACGAGGCATGTCTGGTACTCGGGAACGGTGTCGCGAATGTTTTGGAAGAGCTTGTCCTTGTCCTCGCGGGTCTTCTTGTCGACCTGGCTGAGGTGGACGACCTTGCTGCGCTTGGACTTGGGCATCTTGAACGTTTCTTAAATTCCTTTTCCCTTCTTTTTTTTCTCGACGGCTCGACCAAGGATGAATTCCTTTTCCTGATTGCTTCCGGATTTTTGGATATATATCCTTTTCACTCAGAGAAAGCGGCGGGCGTGGGGAGAAGTTCGACACACGGCGCGAGGAAAGAAGAACAAAAAGTTGAGAAACCAAATTTTGTGCTCCGATAAGATTAGGAAAAAAAATCGAGGCAGGCCAATGATTGAGTAGCGGGGTCGTTCTCGAAATAAAAGCGGGTCCGGATCCGGGTTGGCTTCACCGCGCCTCAGACTGCGCCTTCGCATTGTGGCTCTCGCCTGGGACCAAGACCAGGCCGGGGTTTACAAATCCTGACCAAGAATTCGAGAGGATGGCCCAATAGGCCAATTGAGTCTGTCATTAGTGAAATAGCTCAATGGTATATGCAGTGTTAAAAATCTGGGGTGGGTCGAACTTTTGCTTCTGGTTCAATGACAACTCTTTTTTTTTTCATCTGTCCATCATTCGTGAGATTCTTTTCGTATTGAATATGTCTATGCCCACTATGTATATATATCACGCAAAAAACTCAAGCTAGCAATAAGACTTCCTTTTTTTATATCCTAAAGAAACGGAGAAGCAAGAGGTAGGCTTGACCAGTTGCATAGGAGCAGACGGTTACAATTAATGTTTAGCGCCGAAAGTTTGGCCATCAACGTTTTGCCCAGACAAAAGAACAATCGGCCTAAGTCTTTCATAAGCAAAATCTCGAAAGGCTTCTATTCGTGCTGTGTTTTTAGTTTACTTAGTGCCTACTGAGTGTTATTAGGTGGTATTCAAGTCATAAATATGAATGAGTTAGTTCCAAGCACCTGTTCATAATGCTTCTACCGCTACATAGTTTTCTCCGGTAGAGGAAACTGTGCTGTGAAATTTAGTTCCGGCCATATTGTCAACCCGACTGTTCACGCGTCAGGGTGCACTGAGGAATTAACTCACCGCTGGTGGCTTTTATCTGGAGGACAATGGCCCACTACTTCAAGTTGTTTCAATGCATGCAACCTGGATAAATTAACCCTACGGCTGTTGGTAGAGATTGTCCTTTTCCCCTGAATGGCCATTCTGCAGAACGGAGAGATTGGCATAGATGCATACATCTGAGCTTCAAGTCATAGCTAGAGGTTTTAAATTGGCATTGAATTCAATTATATCATCACGAAAGTCCCAACACTGCTACCAACTTCGACCAGCGAGTGTCTAGCAAGGCCATAACTCTGATACCACTGCTTCTGTCTATACGCATAGACACCCTGTCAGGGTTTTGAGTTTGTAGTTGGAATAGGACTATTCAATGCTGACTAGGTATTATCGAAACAGACCCACTCTTTGGGTTCAGTTCGTCTAGAAATAATGTACAACTCTTGCGAAAAATACAGCCTCCGATTCTAGGAAATGATTTCCCTTTTCAGACGACAATTTTCTCTTGGTCGGTACTTGTTTTAGGTCCGACATTCGGACTTCCCCCGCCGTTATCTAGCCATCTATCGTACAGCGGCCAATGGCGCTAATCTCGGGCGGGGCATTTCCCGCGGGAAACCCCCCATTCACCTGTCGATCTGTCTTTGATGTCTCTTCATGTCCACGGACCAGCAAATAACGACCTTCTACAGACGGCGAATGGCGGGGCCTCAAGTGCCACAGCCAAAGCAATAGATACCAACGTGCTGTGGGCCGTGCTCGCTCGAATCTGGCTTTCGATCGTAAATGGGTTAGACGATATCGGTTCCCGAGGATCCTTCCAAGCCTTGAGTTCAAGGAGGGTCCATTTAAATAGCTTTATAGACTTGCGGTGTCTCTTTAGACTACCACTCCTGATTCTCGATCCGGCAGTTCTCATTGCCCTTCGACTCAACCATGACCATCACAACATCCAACGAGACTATCTTTGCACCAGCCATCAAGGCGAAATGGACCGCTGCCGCCGAAAAGGCATCGCGAGACTTTCGTTCCGATGTCGTTACGGTGCCGACAGAAACCATGATGCAGGTATTTCAAGGCCAGCCCATTCGATCTGTGACAGAAATAGCCCACTAAACGTTGTTGCCCAGGCCATCTTGGAAGCCACTGTCAAAGATGACATTTACGACGACGATGGCGACCCTTGTGTCAAGGCTCTCGAGGCTAAGCTCGTCGAGTTGACCGGCAAGGAAGCCGCTCTTTGGGTCGTCTCCGGCACTCAGGGAAATCAGGTTTGCCTGCGTACTCACCTCACCCAACCGCCACATACGGTTCTACTCGACCACCGAGCTCATGTGCATTGCTGGGAGTCGGGTGCTCTTCCCGTCATGTCCCAGGCTTCTGTCACAACGGTCCATCCCAAAAATGGCGTCCATTTGACTCTGGAAGATGTGAAGGCCAATATGATTGCGGACGGAAACAGTAAGTCTACTCTTCATGAAGCAGTCTCGGCTTCCTAATCGTCTATCCGTGTAGTCCATTTCCCACCCACACGTGTTGTTGCGCTGGAAAATACCTTAAGTGGTACTATCCTACCGCTCGCTGATGCCCAAGCCATCTCTCAGTTTGTCAGATCCTTCCCGGTGCCGGAAGGTCAAAAGCCAATTGCCATGCATTTAGATGCTGCCCGCGTCTTCGATGGTGTTGCTGGAGAGGGCGTTAATCTCAAAGATTACGCAGCCTGCTTCGATAGTATGTCCATTTGTCTCGCCAAAGGCCTCGGAGCGCCCATGGGCAGCGTCATCCTGGGCAGTAAGCAGTTTATCGAGCGGGCCAAGTGGTACCGAAAGATGTTTGGCGGTGGCACGAGACAGCCTGGGATGATGGCTGCCGCAGCGCATGCGGCGCTAGAATACAGCGTGCCCCGTCTTCCACAAGTGCATGCGCTTACCAGGGCTACGGCGGAGAAGATCGAAAGCCTGGGCTATAAATTTGCGCTACCGGTGCAGACGAACATGATCCTTATAGACTTAGAGGCGGTTGGCATTCCCCCGGCTGCCTTTGTGGAGTACTGTACAGAACAGAAACTGGGCGTGTTCCCGAACGGGAGATTGGTATTCCATCACCAGACATCACAGGATGCGGCAGATGGATTGGTTATCGCCCTGACAAAATTGATGGAGGCCAAGAAGAGTGGTGCCACGTTGAGCACTGAGGAGGTCCATGGGGGTTACTCTTAAGTGTGCTTGAGATGTAATTGTGCTGGTGAGACCCGGTAAGCCACAGTTGGCGCCGAGTCTCGTTTAGTTCCCTAGAACAATCCTTCCAAGTTCAATGAAACCAAAATCTCAAGTAATACTCCTCCGTGCGTCACGCGTGCATGTGCACCCTCAGTTTCTCACCATCCCACCCCTCAGGGTTCTTCCTCCTGGCCAAGAAAACTCGTCTTGGTGCACAGAATGCCATGGCAGCGACGAAAAGAGTGCGGGGTGATAGTCTGCATATGCCCAGCAACGCCCGACCCACCGGGCTGCTGGTTCATGGTGGCTCGCTTCGGGGCATCCCGTCTCGGTTGTCCGCGGGAAAAAACATCATTATCGCTTGACGTGGGTAGCATTGGTCAGCCTACCGGCTTATGGGTTCCCAGCGCTTGTTCCTGATTGGGGCACCCTTCGGAGCCAGAGTGCGCCGACCTGGGGAAGCCGATGTCGCCTCTCTGAGATAGGAGATAACTAGACAGCACTTAAAGAGGGGACATGTGCTTACCTCTGGCTGGTCATGTCATGATGCTGGAGTGAGTACTGGCTTTTACACATTATCATTATATCGAAAATATAAAAGTTTAAAAGAGATAAAAACGTCATGGCGGAAAAGAGAATTGTCGTCGTTGGGTAAGGATATATTTCCTGTGGGCTTCTTAGCTACATTATCGCTAATGCTTTATCCACAGAGCAGGCGTGACAGGTTGGTGATGAACGGAAAGCCTTCTCGGCCGAGTCTAATCTTATAGGCCTCACCACTGCGTTACTTTTGTCCAAAAACCCTCACTACAAAGTCACTGTTGCTGCAAAGCACATGCCGGGGGACTATGATATCGAATATGCATCTCCACTAGCTGGTGCATGTTTCATGCCGTAGGATCCTTACCCCATCCATCTCTCAGTGCTGCAAAACTCACACCGACGCAGTTTCTCTGCTGGGGGTACGGAGGCTGCGGAATGGGAACGAAGAACTTGGATTACCTTGGAGGAAATCACAAGGAATCAACCGGAAGCTGGAATTTGCTTTCAGGGTATGACCCATGCCTACTTTAACTCTAGTGGCCCAGTTACTGACACCATTCAGATGCAACCCTCTACAACAGAAAGAAGGATGCTGGAACGGCCACAGCCACTTGGTTTTCTGAACTTCTCTCAGATGACCCATGGTGGAAATCATTGCTCCCCAATGTCAGTTGAGCCATAACCATATCATAAAAAAAGGATCTAATTAATGGGTCAAATAGTTCCGACATATCCCAAAGGAAGAGCTTCACCCTGAGGCGGATAGTGGACGGAGTTTCACATCCGTCTGCATCAACACGGCTATATATCTATCTTGGCTGGTTTCGCAGTGCATCAAAAACGGCGTGGTATTCAGGCGCGCCAACATATCACATATTAGCGATGCTGCGGCCCAGGGCGTTCACCACAGTGGCAAGAAAGCGGATGTCATCCTGAACTGCACTGGTTTGGCGTCCCGAAGTCTTGGGGGAGTTTCAGACAAATTGGTATATCCGGCCAGAGCCCAGGTAGTTGTTGTCAGAAACGAGGTAGATGGAATGATGTCCGTTTCCGGTACAGACGACGGGCCAGAGGAGGCCATGTACATCATGGCTCGAGCTGCCGGTGGAGGCACCATCCTGGGGGGATGCTATCAAAAAGACAATTGGGAGTCACAGCCAGATCCCAATCTGGCAAGCAGGATCATGAGTCGGTGCGTCAAGGCTTGCCCGCAGTTGACCAACGGACGAGGCGTCGAGCACCTGGATGTGATCCGGCACGGCGTGGGGCTGCGACCCGTCAGAGAGGGCGGGCCGCGAATCCAGAGGGAGAAAATCGAGGGAACTTGGGTGGTGCACAACTACGGGCACGGCGGCGCAGGATATCAGTGCTCATTTGGTTGCGCTCAGGCGGCAGCCAACCTAGTGGACGAGATTTCCAACGAAAAAAGCCGGCTCTGATTTGAGTTATATAGCTATAGCTGTAGCTACCTAAGCCGGTATAAGTCGAGGGTCTCGCGCACGGACCAGGTGTCCCTCGCGCCGAAATGCCAGAAACTAATCCCTGTTGTGCGTGTGGTATTTTTCACACCTTCACACACAAAGCACCACAATCGCCGAGACCTCGCAAACAAACCACCTTGATCCTCCCTCTCCCTCCTCCATCTTCCCATCTTCCCATCTTCATCTCCCATCCTTCATCGTCTTCTCCGTCGCATCGAGGTTTTTCTTTGTTCCGGCCCAATCGTCCCTTCCGAGCCGCCACTTTTGCTCGCCCCTCCCACTCTCCAAACCCGGTCCCTCGTCTCCGATTCTTGCCATCGGGCCTCTCTCCTTCCGCGACGCCACAACCCGACCGGAATCCTCACATCATCTCTCGACATTTGCTAGGAGACGCTTGAGCTTCCTTTTTTTTTTTATATTCTGTCCTTCCTTATCCCACCGACGACGTCTTCCTGCGGCCGCTCTCCCCTCACTGCGTTCGCACATCTGCCCCAATTTTAGCTCCGAGACCACCCTCGTCGACGTCGCCTAGATTCTCCAGCTCCACACATCAGCCATCATGGCCTCCAACGGTAACTTGAACCCCCAATACTACAATGAGAATTTGGCCAACCAACACGATGCAGCTCCTCCTGCCCCTGCCGCCAACGCCGACGTCGCCGCTACACCTGCTGCCAACAACAACCTCTCCAAGGATGAAGTTGGTTGGTACTTTGTCGAGCAATACTACACCACTCTGAGCAAGTCCCCCGAGAAGCTTCATGTATGCCTTATCCACCCTTCTCAGGTTCTGCTCTTTACTTTCTGACACTTTTTTTATAGCTATTTTACGGCAAGCGCTCGCAATTCGTCTATGGCCTAGAGGCCGAGGTTGCCAACGTCTCAGTCGGCCGACAGGTATATTGAACCCACCCTGTAATATCAACATCGGACTCCCCCAACTAACCACTCATACCTCGCATAGGCTATTCAGGACCGTATTAAGGCTCTGGACTTCCAGGACTGCAAGGTCCGCGTATCCAACGTCGACTCTCAGGCCTCATTTGACAATATTGTTATCCAAGTTATCGGCGAAACATCCAACAAGGCCGGCGAACCCAAGAAGTTTGTTCAGACCTTTGTTCTCGCGCAACAGCCTTCCGGTTATTTCGTCCTCAACGACATCTTGCGATACATTGATGAGGAGAACGACGAAGAGCCTGCTCCTGCTGCCGAAGAGACTGCTGAGGAGCCCGAGCCTGCCGCTGAGCCCGAGGTTCCCGCCGAGGTTGAGGCCGCCGAGCCCGTTGAGGAGGCCCAGGAGGAACCCGTCGAGCTCGACACTGCTGTTGTCGACGAGAAGCTTGAGGAGGCTGCCTCTAAGGACGGTGTTGCCCTGAACGGCAGCTCCACCGAATCCGCCCCTGAGGAAGTTAAGGCTCCCGAGCCCAAGGCTGAGGCCCCGGTCGTTGACGCCGAGTCTACTGCTCAGGAGCTTGCCGAGGAGGACGCCAAGGTGCCCGAGAAGCCCAAGGACCCCACCCCTACTCCTGTGGCCAAGCCTATCGCCGCTCCCGCGGAGCCTGCTGGACCTCCCAAGCCCATGACCTGGGCCAGCCGTGCTGCTGCTGCTGCCGGTCCCAAGCCCGTGGTCCCTCTCGCCAAGACTCCTACTCCTCCCGTGCCCGCTCAGAACCGTGCTCCTGCTCCCCCTGCTCCTACCTCGCAACCCGCTGCCGCCGCCGCCGCCACCCCAGCTGCTGCCACTCCTGCTGAAGCCCCTGCTAAGGACAACGCTGGCTGGCAGACCGCCGGTGCCGACTCAAAGCGACAGACCCGTCCCCAGTCCATCTCAAATGCCCCCACCGAGAAGGAGGGTACTCTTGGCTACGTTAAGTATGTGACGGAGAAGGTTCAGGATGCTGAGCTTCGTGCTGCTCTTGCTGCTCATGGCGAGTTGACCTACTTTGATATCAACCGCCAGAAGGTATGTACATAGTTGAAGGGATATTCCAAGGATCACCACTAACAATCATGCAGAACTGCGCCTTTGTCGAGTACAAGACCACTGAGGGCTACCAGGCCGCGGTTGCTGCCAACCCTCACATCGTGAACGGCGAGAACATCGTTGTTGAGCCTCGCCGACCCAAGGCCAACGCCTACGGCGGCAGCAGCTACGGATCTGGCCGCGGTGGTGCCCCTGGCCGTGGTCGTGGTGGCTTCGATGGTAACCGATCTGGCAGCCAGGGCCCCCGTGGCAACTTCTCTGGCCAGAACCGAGGCCGTGGTGGTGCCGCTCGAGGCCGTGGCGGCGCCCAAGCCAACAATGCCTAAAGCATTTAACTTATAAGACCGCTCGCCCTTGGTTGGCGGTAGAGTCGGCTCTCAACAAAGACCGGAAGAGATGCTGACGACGGAGGAAAGAAATTGGATGAATTAGTCATGATTGCGATGGCTACCAGCCATGTCCACTCGTCGACATGGCCACGAAAACAAACACAAATACTGAAAGAAATCAGGGAGGGTTATCTGGTGGCTAGGGAGGAGCGGAGTTGGGCATTCCCTTTGGAGGGTCAGTTGGAGTTGGAGCCGGAGTCATAATTGTTCGTTTTTCGTTTTCAGTTTTCGCTGCTTTGCGCGCTGCATCTGCATCTAATCCTCCCCGACCAACGATTTGGCTCAAGGATTCAGCAAAAAAGGGAAACTAAAAAAAGGTCCTTGGCTGGGAGCTCGGATTTCGGCGTCATTCTTACACCTAATGGTCGTGTACATTTTCACACAAAAAGCAATAGGGGCGGGGAATAGAGACTGGAGTCGGATGGTGCACACAAAGGGCGGAGGATGTGATGACGGACGGGAACATGGACATAGGGAACTCAGGATGACGAGAGAATATGGACAGGCCTGACTGAAAGCAAGGCGGAAGGGGCCATATCTGTACGTTCTACTGTTGCAAAAGAAAATAATCATCAGCGTTTCTGGTCTAAGGGGAGTTTGGCGGGAGAGTGAGGAATGGTTGGGCAAAACTGATACCAACAAGGTCGAATCATGAAATTAAGAATTATCCAAAACAATGTGTCATGATGAAGCCAGGCGGTCCCAATTGAGCAATGAGAAACACATCGATGACAATATCATGCTGGACCCGGACGTAGGAGCGCAGTCAGAAGGTTAAAGGGATTAATCCATGACACTTGGGGACGGCAGATCAGTTCATGCTCCGTAATCATGACAAGACGAAACCGGGATAGAGCAACGAGCTCCCCTGGGCTCCGAAACTCGGTTGGTTAGTTGTCTGCAGCACTTGGGTCACAACGGTCACGAACCCCCCAGGCTGCTGTTGTTGGCCGAGGGCCAAGCAAGGACTTTTGCATTTGGGAATACGAAATTGATGTTTTGTTTGGTCTGGCCGCGGTCCCGGCGAGTCGGATGGTCGGGAGAGCCATCTTGGTCCCGGCGTGGACGGGGCCCTCGGTGGGTGTGAGCGTGCCCACACCCCCGGAACGACACCGAAGCAGGGAATTAAGAATGAAAAAGTTCCGCTACGACCTTCTCAAAGCAGCAGAAATTGAAGGGCCCGTTGCATGGTATTCGGGGCGACTTGGGGATGAGTCCTCAAGCTTCAGCTTGGGGTTTGCGGGGGGGAAGAGAGAGAGGAAACAAGGTCAGCCTCCCAGCGAATCCCGAAAGGCCAGTGAGTCAGACGACGAATAGCATTGCTTGGATGGATGTTTGCCGAAGATCCGGGAGGGGGCCAGCAGAAGATTTAAGATCGGTTCGGAGCGAAAGGGGGGGGGCCTGGAGGGCACGCAGAATGGGGCTTCGGACGGGCGCAGCCACGAGGCATTCTAAACACGATGATCTTTTTTTCTTGATAGTGACATGGGTTGTGATGGGCGGTCACAGCGGTAGACAAAGGTGGTGGGAAACGGGAGATGGGGGATGGCGATCGGCATCTAAGCAGCATGGCGCTTTGATGGCTTTCTCAATGGACAGGCTCGATAACTAGCCGTGAGCGATCGTCGACCGCACGAGAAACCAACCTGACTGGCCTACATAGTCTAGGATGCATACATGGATGGGTAGTAGTTGGGAGTTAGAGAGGTGTGTGTATGCGGTGTGCAGCGACGGACCGATGTCGAGTAAGCAAGGGTATTTTGACCATGGTTCTCGATGATGAATCGTGGAGGCCAAGAGTCATGTTGTGCAACGATGCGGAGGATTTTTTAGTCAACACTCCCCCTCCCACTCCGATGCGTCCTCACCCGAGGCGCAACGGACCCGCGTGGGCCATGCGGATAATCAATCACGCCTTTTTTTTTTTAATTTTTTTTTTATAAACCTGGTGTGGTCCGGGGACAGTCAAGTGGAGGGTTGCATCCGAGTCGATAATCGCGGGTGGACGCCGGCAAGGAGGGCGGCCAAGTCTCGGCGGCAGTTTCGACCGTGGGATGAGAATTAGTCTGGTGCTGTAAGACGAGGGGACCTTCTGTTAGTTTTAGCGCATTCTTTTCATGCCAATAGTTAAAAGACTAGTTTGTCGGGGAAGAGACGGAAATGAATCCCTCTTCAGGCCCTTTCTCTCTGGCACAAAACTGTCAGCCCCTAGCATGCAGTTCGCCCACCGGGCCAAGCGATGGCGCCGCGAAGCGCCAACGGGCGGGATGCACGATGCGTCGGATTTAAGGGTGAGCGGCGCGGGGGGGCCTTTTGCAGGGCATGGAGATGCAAAAAGCAAAACCACAAACGTTATGCTTGAACGACAGTGACGAAGACGAGCACGCGCATGCACGGATGTTACAGGGTCGGGTATCAAATGTATGCATGAGTTAGGCTGAGCGTACGCCGCGGCGAAGGTGTGTTACCAAATGTATCCTGAAAGTCATGCTCGTGACGGATTACGATGCTTGAGGTAAGTAGCGATGAAAGTGCGAGAGCTAGACTCGGAAAGTGGGGAACCGAAAAAAGATAGAACAATTCAGCAGAAGATGCTAACAGACCAAACCAGTAATGGCTCGCCAAAGAAACTGGCCCACGCAACTGGCTGGGTCTTTTGGGGAACCGGGGGTGTGGGTTGGCCGATTTTCAAAGGTGCCAAGGGCTGCGGCAAAAGTTCCTTACCCAGCAGCTTGGGCCCTCGTCGGGTACCCGGAGAAGAGCGAGGGCGAGTTGGAGGAGATGCGACACGACGGTTGACGAGATTATTGGTCATCAGTGATTCACAATCCAAAGCGGTGGTGCATGTGTGTGTCAGAGATTCTCTCGGAACCTTTGGGAAAGCCTGCGCACCGGCGTGTGCAGTGCTGCGCGCCCTGCTCGTGTCTGGTGGAGATGACGATGGTAATATTTTGATACAGTGTACTGCAGATCCCTCAACAGAAGGGATGTCCGTTGCATGTGGGATGGACTAACGTTTTTGTCTTTCCTCTCGTGTCGGTTTTGGGTTTTCTTTTCTTTTCTCTCGGATGGCGGAAATGCATTTTGCCATTTTGCTCCAAGCGATTCGACAAAGGATCTAGACCGCAGGGCCAGCGCCGCCATATGACTTGCAGCACCCAATGTTTAATTTTTAGAGGCCGAGAAGCGTTCGGTGGTGCCAAGTCGAGGCTCCCGGCCGAGAGCGTGACAAAGGGTCCGGACGAGCTGCGGCAAAAATGCGTCGCGGAAATAGTGACTGCCTGTGCAATGACGCGTCCTTGTTCCAAAAATGGCCCAACCCCCAAGTCACGGCGGAATATATCGCCAATACCTAATTATATGGGGAACGTGTACAGTACCCTTGAGGCCGTCTCCGTTGCAGGCGAGAATGTGAGCATTCGTGCATGACCAGCGGTGCTCCATCAATTGACCCCCCTGGGAGTAATGGTTGTTAATCAATGCCAATCAATCAATCAATCTCGGGCAAAATGTTCAGCGTTAAAAAATGCCCGGTGCCGTCAGCGGGTGCCGCAACATCCGTCTAAGGCGCTCACCTACTGCTTTGGGAATGGCGTCGCATTTTGCCTCATGGCCCCCCGGAGCACCCCTTTCCTTTCGTCTTTCCCTTTTCCCCACAGCACCAACACACCAACAGAAGGCAAGACCGACCCAACGCGTGCCCTGGCATGCCCTGGCAGGGCCCTTCCTCGGTGGTGCACCCGGTGGGTCGTGGCTTCCCTCTGCGGTTCTGTGGAGCCTCGCCCGGGGGACCTTTTGGCGGGAATGGGGCCGGGGGTCGGACCTGCCAGGTCAAGCCATGCCAGACTACTGCTGTGCTTGTTGGCCTTGCTTCCCTCTCGCCTCACCTCTGAACGACTGAGCTGTGCTGCACTCCGCTGCATAGCACAAGGCTTCCTTTTTCGCCTGTAACCCACACGGGGTCAATACATCCGAACTCAATTCTCACCCTACCTCGAACATATTATCCGTGTCTCTCAAGGTGCTCTCAGTTGTGCAGCATTGCAGTCCGCGCGCGTTCGTATCTGCTCCTATCACAGTTCGCCTTGACTCGGCCAAAGCCGTCATCGCCATCTACCTGCCTCTCCTCCGCCGTGAAAGGCGAGCCGTCTCTCTCTCTCTCGCACGCGAAACCCTCATAGCTCAGGATCCTCGTGGGCACATGCCCGCCCGCGCTCCAGTTTCGAGACTTTGGTTCCGTTAGGGGATTGATCGACAGCCACATTTCCCTGCATACCAAGATTAACCCCCAAAACTCGAAACGATACGTACTATCCGTGTGCCGCAACATTAACACGGACAGCAAGCAAGGCCCGTCCCTCATCCCTGGTCATCAATGTCGATGCCAATGCCAATGCCAATGCCAGTGTTGCAACCTTTTTGAGTGCGGCTCGCAGCCATCCCCGGCAAGAAGCGCCCATCGCATCGGATCCCGCCTTGGGCAAGCAAAACTAAAAAGTGCATACACTATTATTGCTCAGACACACGAAACAAGCACCCGCCGCCACCATTCGGCCAACCGATCTCGCCACTTCCGCCGCCGCGGAGCCAGATGCGCACCCAAGACACCATCACCCGTCTGCTCTAGTTGCCGCATTTTGCCCCGGGATCGTCTGCTCTCTTTTTTTCCCCAGTCTCCAGACTCGATCCAACTTTGTACGGAATTCCGTTTTCCTCTCCACTCCCCTCGTTCCGCGCCCGAACGTGGGTCCCTTGGTTACGGTCCTTGCGTCTGTCTGGTCGTTGTGGCCCTGACCCTGCGATCCTAGTTTCGAACAAAAGAGCCGCCGTGTTCCACGCCCCTTCTATCCCCCATCCCCATCTTCTCTCCTCATCAAACGCCCACTAAGGTGCCCGGCACCGGCAGCAACTGCGACTGGTTCAGTTCAGCGTTACCTGTTGTTGCCCTACTCGGCCCACGCCCCCCTTCTGGCCTCCCTTCCCAACGCCCCGGTGCTGGTGCCCTTCCTTCTATGACGGACGACCCTCGTTTTGGCTCCACGCTGACTGTCGTCTCATTGTCCTGGCTTCTCTGTTGGCTCGCTCGTTTGCTGGCTCCTCTACCTCTCTCCACCATCACACTCCAGTGCGGGTCGGTATGATCACTCTCCTTAGCTATCCGCACTCTATGGAGACTCCTGCGGCAACGGTTCCTTGAGTTACACCCCCCAGATCCCTTTGACACTTCCCGTACTTTCCGCACCGCTTCAACTGGTCGCCAGACTCAAGAGGACCCTCTTATATAAGTCTCACAATCCCCCCATGGACCCCCGCAGGGTCCCGGTCGAGGACCATGGACCATCGCCGACCACAACTTCATCGCCGCCGGAGAGGCGGCGTGTCTCGATGGAAGAGGACATGCGCTATCGGCAGATCATGACGGGCCCTCGCCGTCCCTCGCTGCCGCCTCCGTACCAGCACGATCCGCCCGCGCCCTGTGTCTCGCGTCATGGGAAGACCTCCGGCAAAGGGAAAGAGGTCGCTACTGGTGGGGGCGGTCACAAAAGCCGCCACTCATCTGTCAGTCTAGAAGAGGGGGATGAACAGTTACCAGAATACAACACATCAATAGCTCTGGAAGGTGTGTTTTGCAAGAAGCATGAGATTGAAAACACGACGAAAAGGGCCGAGGATCGCCAATGGCGCAACGTATATGTTACACTCCAGGGAACAGCACTCAACATTCACGAAGTCAAGAAGGCCTGGAGCTGGGGGAGAAACCGTGACGACGGCCCATCTATTGATCCTGACAACCCACCTTGGATAAAGAAAGGCAAGCTCGAGAAATCTTATAGTCTATTATATGCGGATGCTGGTATTGCTGCCGACTATAAGAAGTAAGTCAGCTAACACACTCATGATCACTCATGGCCACCGTATATATTCATTTGCTTACATGATGGCAGGCGTCGATATGTCATTCGTGTTCGCGCAGAGACAGATCAGTTTCTGATCTCATGCGTCGAGCTGAGCACCTTCATCAAGTGGCTTGAGGCTTTATTTGCGGCCATTGACGTTGCCACGCCTCTTGATGATCGAGACTTTCCCCGTGACATGTCAATTCCACGAGTTCAACGTATTCGGTGGTTCCGTGGCCAGGATCCAACCCCTACCACACTTGACTTGTCAGAACTAGAGGCCCAAGACCAACGCGAGGAAGCCACCTCGTCCATGATCGAGCACAGGACATCCAACGACTCCGCTATTCCACCTCCAGAACCTCAGCCGGAAGTTGAACCGGAAGAAACACAACAACCCGAATCAAATGAATACTCATCACCTCCACCCCGCATCGACCCGGTCCACCGTCTCAGCATTACATCATATCCCGCCCTCGAGATAGACCCTAGTTCGGGCAAATGGTTTCCAGAGCACCGATGGTCAAGGGCCCACGACATGTTGTACGCCAAGTTATGTTATAGCAACCTTCTCTTCAGGAGCCCGCGCAAATCCAACTACATTATTTCCAAGGGAAAGCAGTGGTATGTGGACTGGACAACGGGTCGCATGGTCCGGGTACTGCCACCAGAGTATGGCGAAATCGACTACTTTGGAGCTTGGCAGGTTGTTCACACAGACAATAGGAGGATATAGAATTACAGGGTCCCCGAGGGCTGATGATTATTGACACGACGCATCGACGATCTACCGTTTCCTCGCCTCATTACGAACACCCACCACCATTATAGGAGCATTCCATCGGCCAATTTGGGATATCCCTTCAACACTATTCATCACACATCACCTCCATACTGCATAGAGATTATGAGATCTCTTGCAACACTTGACCAAGACGTCGAATATTATTGGCGCCCTGAGATACATCAAACGACCTCATTTTTTCGAAAATACACCACTACTCTCACGAATACATTTTTTGCATACAAGAGCCATGACAGCTATTTCTGGTATCTCCCAATTGGGTTGGTACATTGCATATCCGGCGCATTTGGGTTGCATAAGCCATGGTGGCACGGAATCCGGGGTACATGGGCCGGAGTTTACGAGTTCTCGTTTTTTATTTTTCTTTTAGTCTTTTGAAAACTCGTTTCAAATGAAGGCGTGTATGTTTGAGAGGGGCCAAGGGTTCACCCCCCCTCCAAGTTTCCTTTTTGTATCTATCAGCATCTTGGCATGCTTGGCATTGCTTGTACATAGGAACGAACGAATGGAAGCTCAAGCAACAACGCCTTATGGTTAAGGTTCCATGCTAATCATGTGATATTACGCCAGAGCTCTTGGCAGAGTGTTCTTAGATCGTGAGAGTATGGCCTCGTTAAACAAAACAAAGTGGTATCATGAATATTTCCAGTCCATTTTCCAAGCCCAGCCCTTCCGGCTAGGGACATCATCTCATTCCCCGGCTTCCCGAGCCACCCGAGAATTGCACAATAAAAACGACGTCTCAATTATCGTGGTCGTGGTAGCCCACGGTTACGGTCTCTGCACCCCTGCGGCCTCAACGGCCGCAAGACCCTCCCTTGTCTCTGCGGCGAGCTCGTCGGCAATGGGTCGCAGGGCGTCGTTTGCGCCGCGAACGTCGGCAACGACGGCATCGAGACGGTCCAGCAGAGCGGAAATCTCCTCGCGTTGCCGGACGACCTCGTCGTAGAGCAGGGCGTTTTGCGACTGCGTCGTCTGCAGGCGGGCGTTGAGCTGGGACTGGTGGGCGGCGAGGGCTGGATGCAGATGGGCAGAGAGGATGGCGTCGGGTGGTAAAAGATGGGGACTGTAAGATGAACAAAGCAAGTCCCGCACATGTTAGTCTATGATACTTGGGCGGAAGATGAGGGGGGGGTTGGGCAAGAATTGGACACATACGGTGTTGGCGTTGCTGTTTGGGCAGTTTCTGAAGATGCTGCTTCAGCGCTCCGGCGCGCAGCGTCATGGATGAGGCTTTCGAGGTCGTTTAGTTTAGGAACAACTTGTCTCGCGACCATGATGTTTTCGAATTCTTTCTGTTGGCGTCACAGCAGCCCCAATTGTCAGCGTCGAGGTTCTCTCACGGAAGGACTCCCCAGCTCGTAGGTCCGCTCATCCCCACCGCCTATTACGCATTTCTCAACAGCGCACAACACAACCTCCCTCGAACAAGAAGATCCAATTGATCCCCCCCCCTCCTCTCTCTCTCCTCCCTGAAAGCGCATGGGGGGAAGTAATATAAAAAAAACTCACCTCGCACTTCTCGCTCAGCTTGTCCACCATCTGCCCCTGCACCTGCTTCAGCACGTTCTCGGCCTTCTTGGACACCGTGGGATAGCACCCGGCAAAGTTGCCCCACGCCAGCTTCGCCATGGTGCGCTTCAGCCGCTGGGCGTAGAGCTCCTGCAGACGCGACGCGCGGGGGCCCGGCGCCACGGGCGTGTGACGTTCCGGCAGCGGCGGGGATGCGGGCGGCGCAGGAGGTTCGGCGGCGGCCTGGTCGCCGTTGCTGTTGGCGTTGTTTTGCGCGGGGCCATTGCTAGATTCTTCCGGCTCTGTCTGCTCCGTCTGCTCTGTCGGAGGGTTTGCGGCCGTGGGGTTGTCGCTTTGCGATTGGGACGCCATTTTCGTGGGGTCTCGATAGTGGTGATGTGCTGCTCATGGTGGTGTGCAGCGCGAAACGCGACATCGATAGGCGGCGCGTGGGGTATCTTATCGCACGTGCCTCGTGGCGGTGCGAGGGGTAATGGTCAATTGGCGGCTGTGGCTTGCAGCTTGCAGCTATGACATCGACATCCCACCAGAGGGAATCGGGATCAGGATCCATCAGTGGGTTTTCACAGGGGTCAAAGAATCCCAAAAGCCATGATGATGAGAAAAATATCAACTATGATCATAGCTTTTGTCTATATCTGTCAAATCTAGGAAATTGGCTTGACTAAGCCTCTGTCTGTGTACAATATCCAATGTATATGTCTTCATCGCGATGTCTTTTTGTATCAGTCAACCTCCCACACGTTTGCCCAAGGAGGCTGGGCCCTCATATGTACTATTAGCCCAGATATTGTCCAGGAAACGGGCATCCCGCTCTGGCTTGCTCGTTGCGTGTGCAGAGCAGCATCAACACCGTCTCCCATGCCAAGAAAAGTCTACGGGGTATCGGAATCAAAGAAAAAGGAAAACCCAAAGAAAATCTCGTCTGCAGTCATAGTCTCGTGCTGGTTCAGTTAGCCGCCAGAATTGCGGCAGCGTCTGCGTCCGCAGTGTGGTCTTTCTTTCCGCCGTCTCGTCGTATCTCTTCCTCTTCTTTCTTCTTTCGGTCTGTCTCCTTCTGTCTCTCGTGCGTCACATATGTGGCGTATCGAAGGGTTCCCAGTGTGAGTACAGCCATGAAAAGGATTCCCAAAACAGATCGTCGAATAAGGATCCATCGGACTTCTTCAATGTCTGATTTAGCATCACTACTAAGCATGATGCTGATTTTGTAGTTGATTTGTTGAACCTGAGTTGGTCAGATACATACTGTCGCCATAATTCAATGCAACAATCACTTACAGCACTTTCGGCCGCTTTTTGCTCCTCCCGAACCGCCATCTTACGGTCGTTGAACATGCCCCGAACATTGTCATTGAGCGTCAGAAGCTCTTGGTTGAGTGACTGGTTCAAAATATCCACTTCGTGTTGTAGGTGCGTCCGTTGCTGTCTGAGTTGTTCTTCTTCAAGTCTTCGATTGTTCTTGATCTCGGTGGCCAGTTCAGAACAAGCAGCCTTGAATAGATAGGTTTCCTGTAGAGATAGTCAGCATTGACTGCTATTGCGACCGATCTTGGTGTATAATATCTCACATTCTCCACGTCACTCTTGCTGACCAGAGTTGATTGTGCAACTTGGAGATTCTGCGCCAAAGCAGCACGAATTGCTTTCATGGCTGTCGTGGCCTGGTCCAGAGCGTATCCTCCATCCTGGAGTTGCTTCACGAGCGAATACGTATCGAAATGGTGAACATAGGGCGGAGGCGATAGGGTCGGGCCCGGCTTAGCCATGTTCTCTGGGGGCTGCATGTGAAGGACCGCCTCCAAAGGTCCACTTTGCTTCGCTTCCTCCCGCGCAATTCGAGCTCGCTCTACCCCGGAAGTCGACTCTTCGTTCGCAGGCGTCGATGGCTTTTCAGATGGCTTGCTGGGCCTGGGTTCATCGGAGTCGTTGGCCTTGGCATTGGCATTGGCGTCGTCAACGGTCGTTCCGGAATCGGAGGGCTGTGTCGGTTGTTGGACGGAGCTCTGGTCAGGGGCGAGCACCGAGGGCGCCGCGGCTTCAATTACATTGGGTAATTGAATATCCTCCTTCAGCTTCGTCCCATGCAATTGAGAAGGCTCAACAGCCTTGCCTCGCCTGCGAGCAAATGTTCCCCGGTGTCGGGCCAGGCCGGCGGCGGCGCGAGGCGGACCCCCCGCCCGAACGGCGCGCATCAAACGGGGATTGAGAAACGTCAAGCGAGCGGCGGCCGTCATCGCATTGGCAGCAGGAATGCAGTGGGTAGCAAAGGAGGTTTGTTGGCTGGAGGGTATGTAAAAGGAATGTAGTCGGGGTTGGGAGAGCTATCGGTATCGAGTTGGGCGAACCATAGGGACGGCGGTGACTAGAGCGGTTGGTGTCGGTATCTGAGTGACGATGGCAATGCTCAGTGTTCCATCCAAACCAGGGCGAGGGACAAGTTGTCCCGGAAGGCGGAGCCGGCTTCTTACCGTTTCCGTACCTGTCTCGATCTGCACGTGGCGTCATCCCGACCAGGGAAAGGGACCCGCTGGGGCAGGCTAGAGTGCTGACACTGCCCAACCCTACCGATGTTAGCCGGGCTGGATAGGCTTTTTCATCGCGGTTGTACGAAAAAAGAGGGAAAAAAGGGTGAAAGGGTGACTATGGTGGAAGGGTCCAGAATGGTGTTCAATTTAATACCAGATACCATTGTATTTTTATCGACGTGGTTGTTATCATCCTGCTTCACCCATAGTTGCTCACACGCTGGGTTGCAAGAACCACTACCCTAAACCCCACGACCATAGGTGGGGTGGTTGATCCTTCTTCAACCTATGTAAGCAACAACCCATTGGTAAATATTGTCGAGTATGCGCTGGACAGAACATATCATCTGCAGTTTATTACGTGTCATTCAATCCGTGTAGACCATATGCTCCAGGTGCAGATCCGATCAGGCATTCACACTGCCCTGACAAGATACCTACTGACTCACAGTTGAAGGAAAAAAAAACACTCTTTTTGGTGGTTTTTGTCAACCACGTGTGTGCCTAGTCTGGGTTTAGACTGGAGGGCTAATACCAAACTCCCGCCGCCAAACAGTACCTGACCCCTATGCCGCAAAGTATCTCCCGTCATACCTTAGCCAGGGCGGAAACCTTCTGGATCAGTACCAACAAATAACCAGGTTGGGACGTCCGTCACATGCCAGCCCTTCATATCGGCCACATGCCATCCTTCAAGGTGGCCAAGAAACCTCTCTGATCCAAGGAATCGAGTATTGTAATCCCCCCCCTTGGAAGTCAAAACATGCCATTGCTTGCCTGTCCAGTTGCCAAGCACCGAGAATGTGGCCGTCTACCGAGGAAAATATTGCAGCTCAACACCAAACATCTTTCTTACTATTCAACATATTTTTTCTTCATGAACAATCTCCCATTCTCCCAGAAACTCTATGGACAATTCTCACCCCTGATTCTAGGTCTCACTCCCCACACTCACGTCCCATTCCCATCCCATACCATTCCAGTCATAATGACACCCGCTGAATGCGACGTTTCCCATGATTCCGTAAACCCCCTCCATTGGCCGTAGTCTAGTACCACATTTACCCCTTCTGCCTGGGCCGAACCCCCCCTGTGCCCGCTGCATTACTCACGACCCTGGGAATCCAGTACTGTAAACAAGTAATAACACCTTGAAAAAAAAGTAACGAAGTAAAAATAACAATACCCATATCGCCCCCGCCGCTGTGGTGTTTTGTTTCTGCCTTCCCCCACTGATGAGACCCGTCCAATCATGAGTAAAGAACCCGCCTTGGGATGCCCTGGCCCACCGCCGGCTGCCCGACGAGAATATCCAGAATCGAGACTTTGTGCTTGTGCACCCCCCCCAATATTTCTCCCCCCCAGAAAAGGGCAGGGCTGGGGCTGATCTACCTGCCCCATACCCTGCTGTGTTGTATTAGTGAATCATGTAACGATGCCATATATTCCATTTGAACAAGGTGCGTAGTGTGCCTGTGTGCTTTTTATGTTGATTCCCGCGGGGGCCGTTGAGCCTTTTGTGCCTTTTCCAACCGTCCAATGACCCCGGGTTAACGTCATAATACAAGTTGTGAAAAAAACTGCTTGCCCAAAATGGACCCTGCAGTCTATTATGCATGCAAATATGGTAAATTAGGCCTCATTGTCCTGCACCTGGGGCGTGACGCCGTCCCTGGCGGAGGCCTTGATTGATCCATCATCGGCAGGGGCTCCCACGGCGCTTGCGCTCGTGCTGGGCGGTCCACTGCTCTGGGGGCTGTTGGTCTCGTCCGTGAGGCCGGGCGTGGGCGCCGAAGACTCGGACTGGAGACCGTTTGCCCCTGTCTTGGTCGGCGTGCCGTTGGTTCCGAGGCCAAGCAACTTCTCGAGAGCTTGAAGCTGTCGAGAGGTGCCGCTCTTCTTCAGGCTGAAGTACTGAGGCTTAATCTCCTCAACCAAGAGCTCCCTCTCAGTACCCTCAAGCTGCCCAAGGAGTTTTTCTAGCCAAATTGTTAGCGCCACACTGATTGCGTAATGATAGTGCTGTACTCACGAATGACATAATTTCCATACTGGTCCCTCATCATCTGCTGGAGAGGGCTTGTTCCGTCGCTTCCGACAGCCGTGAGCTGCTCTCGGATTTCCGACCGCTGCTCTGCCGACCCATATTCTATACACTTCTCAACCACGTTGGATGCAAACTTGTGCTTCGACAGGGTCAAGAGTTGCGACATGACCAGCTGGATGATCTTGGCCCGGTCCTCCGGCTTTCCATTCTGGATGACGTGCTGCGTCACGTAATTACCATACTGATCTGTGATGAGAATCTGGATGGAGCTGTGAAGCTCCGCCATGATTTTGGCCTTGTCATCCTCGGTGCCATGCTCGAGCATGCGCTGAATTACACGGCATCCGTAGGCGTGGGAAGCGAATCCGGTTACATGGCCCTTGAAGGCCGCCATAATAAAATCAAGGTGCTGACGTGGTACAAGCTCGATGATTTTCTGGACGACGTGGTTGCCATTCTGGTCTCGGATCACCCTGACAATCTCAGGCTCCAGTTCCTTGGTCAGCTCTGCCTGTTGCTCCACCAAAACATGCTCCAAAGCCTACAATCAAAAGTTAGCACAGATCCAGATGGATTTTGAGCAAGAAATTGGGTTGAGCGTACCTTTTGGACTACTCGGCAAGCATAGACCTGCACAGACAAGTCGACAACCTTGCCCTTCATCTTTTCCGCCAGGACCTTCTTCTGAACCTGGTTGCCGTGCTCAAAAAACTTCTGGATGACGTAGTTTCCAAAGACATCCTTCATTAGTTGGATTGCGTTGGGCTCAATCTCACGGAAAACCTGATCCTTCTCGTCACTGTTGGCGGTCTCAAGCTTTTGCTGGATGAATCGCGACCCGTGCTGATCCCCACTGAACTCCACAACGTAGTTGTAAATGTCCTTGAGCTCGTAGCGTTTGTTAGACTTGGAGCTGAGTCGGAACTCATCAAGAAGGACACTGCGGACGCCCTTTCCAGGATCCTGATCCCGAGCGGGCCTGATAGGCACGTTCGTACCGAGGGCATAACCGGCGTGCAAGGGAGGAAGGCCGTAACCTGGAATCATAGGGTGGCGGAAACCTTGAGTGTAAGGGTCAAGGAAGTTGGGGGGATATTGGGACGTAAAGTTGGCATAGGCATACTGATTGGGATAGTATGAAGGGAAGGGAGGCGCGTACTGAGCCTGTGCCCTCCTGTCATGCTCCGTGGACCTGGGATCTCGAGAAGAAGGACGGCCGCTCCACGGATCTGGGGTTGGCGCATAGCTTCGGGGGCTGTTGCCTTGTTCTAGGCGATAGCTTGGTCCAGGCGAGATGCGGTCGACCGAACCCCGCTTCATTGCCTGAAACTGGGCGCCTAGTGGATCCGAACCTAGATCGATGCTGTTGCTGAACCGAGAAGAACCGCCCTCGTTCGCCCATGTTTGCGAACCAGCGGCGTTCATCTGGAAAGGCTGGGAGGCTGGGTTGAATGTTGATGTTCCGGAGGCGGCACTTGCACCATCTAGAGTGACACGTCGGGCGAATTGAAGCGACATCTCATCGTCCATCTGCTTATTGTTGAAGTTGAAGGCGCGTTGGTTTGCTGATTGGTTCTGAAACGATGATGAGTGCGTGGGTCGCTGGGACTGGATAGAGTTGCTGGGAGTGTGGCCGCGTCCATGGCCGTAGAGGTCAGAGAAGGCTGGGGAGCCCTGGGACTGGCGTGAAGGAGGAACATTCGAGTCGCGGGCAGAGCTGTAGCCGGCAATCGAGTCGATGTATGAAGCCTCCTGGGGGCTCCGCTTCTGGGAGGGGAAAGCTGCGCTGTGTCCATTCGACTCGTCCTGGAACGCCTTGCCACTGAAGCCACCCTTCTTCAATCCGATCGCAGGGTGCGTGGGGTCGAAAAAGCCTGATCCATCTCGCGTTCGGTTGGGAGATGTGCTCGTCGATCGAGGAGGGTTCTCTGTATTCCAGGGACTGGGGCCCCAGACGTCGACTTCAGAGTTTGCGTTGAGGGCGCTCGATCCAGTGGGGTTCTCTTCGGCGTCTGCATTGTGGGTGAGCAAGAAAGGGGCGCCTGAGAGGGAGATGGAGGCGCTGGACTGACCCTTGGAGGCGATGGAACGGTCTCTGGCGTTGGATATGGATGATGACCAGATGTTCTTGTTGGGGTAGAGGTTGGAGCCTGGGAAGGCAGAAGTGATGGGTTGCTGCTGCGACTTGTCGCTAGAACTCGCGGGCATGGCGAAATTTGGGAATCCCCTCGACCGCGTCTAGAAGATAAATGAGTGAATGATTAGCTTGCGACCGAGAAAAAGATGGAAATTGTCGCGCGGCGTCGTGGTTTCGTGGGATTATTTTTTTTGTGAGGGCTTGCAGAGCACGATAGGAAGTGCTGTCGTTAACGTGGACTTCAGAGCCCGGGGCAAATCAAGCCTTCGGCCGATTGTGCGCTAGTTTGGCGCATGGTTGAGACACACGAGCACTGTGACGTCGCATTCCGAGCTCTGAGCCGTGGGCAGGGGGAGGCAGTGAAGTGGCTGGAAGCGGGCGACAGGGTCAAAAAGAGAAGGACTTACCGCAGTCGTCATGATTGGGGATAAAAAGTCGTCTCGTCTCTTCGTCGGGCGAGGAGGCGTTGGTGGACGAGGACAGTTTTCAGCGGTGTCGGACCCAGGTTTGACTGGGGCTGGCAGCACTTTTTGTCTAGTCGAGGGTTGAGGAACAAGGGCGGCGTCGGCGCTGGCTTTGGCTTTTGGCAGTGGCACTGGCGCTCGCGCAAGGGAGGGTTTGTGTTTTAGAGCGGCAGATGGGGCCTAACACTACCTTGGCTCGGCAGTGGGACACACACGGACCGGGGGTGACAAGGCCAGTTGGCGGCCACTGAACGAGACACGCTATCGACGCTGGGCGACGGAGCGATTCGGCTGCTTTGTTCCTGTATTCGGCCGTTGGCAGGGATGATCTCGGGCGACAGTATAGAATCGGAGCGATTCCGAACTTGGCTGCTGAGTGTGAGAAGTAGATGATGATGAGAGATGGTGCGGCAGTTGTTTATCGACAAGAAAGAACCTTATATGGGTCTAAAGAGGCAAAAGCCGAAGCAGGCGTCAGTCAGCATACATCTAACACCTGGGTGAGGGCCAGTAGCAAAGACTGCAGCGGCTCATAGCCAGCCCATCAGGGCGCTGCGGAGGCCGGGAAAAAAAAAAGACGGGGTAACCTTGGGGGTCTGGGTTGGGTTGGTAAGGCTGTCCAATGTCCGGTCGGACCAGGGGGGCCAGTCAACTTAAAAACACACAAAGCGGCGGGACCTTGGGAAGCCGGCCAATTTTGCGTCTGCCCGTGTGTCGTCTGGTCCGGACGGCAGAGCCAGCAGAAAAAAAAAAGTTACTCACAGGTTGGATGCCCTGGGATGTACTGGGGGCGTAGCTGGAACGGGGACAGTTGCAGTCGCAGTTTGCAGCCGCAGGAGGCGCTGGCAAGGGTTCTGGACCAGCCCACTGGGGTAAGGGGCTTCTCGCAGGATCGGCCCTTGGGTCGTTTTAGATGCCGAAACGTGGAGATTCTGAGCTGCACAAAGCTTGACCAACACAGCTGAATGGGCCAAGACGAGGATTAAAATTTTTGGCGTGGTGCGGCAGTGAGGGTGCGATGGGTGCGGTCGCGACTGCGGCGTGTCGCGTGCGTGAGTCTCCGTATTTGTATGGTAGTTGTTTAGGAATGTAACAGGATCCTGGTCGTCTTTTGGAAGAAGATTATGCGACGGGGATGCCTGGAACCGAGCCGATCTGCAAGATGGACTTTTTTTTCTTAAGTGCGGGACTGTGACGGCATGTACAAAAGGAACGATGAAAAATCGAATCCGTAAGTGGATGTAAAAAAAGAAAGGAAAAAGAAAGGAAGGTAGGTACGGTGAGATGGGTGCTGAAGATACGAAAAGTAACCAGTCGCAAAGAATAGTTTCAAGGTAGACAGATAATCGACAGTAATGTCCTAGCTCAACAAACCTCGACGATGTTCGAATGGATGTGTTGATATTTGTTCCTTTCCCCAGGTCTTGGGCAGGGACGAAGAACAGAATGAGATCAATGCAGGAGGGAAAGCCGAGCAGAGGCAGGGAGAGTAGGTGAGGAGAACGAAAGGGAAGCGAGGGAGAGAGAGTGTGTGTGTGCAAGCGGAGGCGACAGGTGAATGGGATGGTTGAACAGAAGGCGGGCGCAGTAGTTTAGATGTAGTAGATCGCGGCCAAAACAAGGGCAGGTCGCCAGGTCGCACCTCAGGGCCGGAATGCGCGGGTGCGGTCAGAGAACAAGATGGACTCGCGCGGGTTTCCCCTCGAGGCAAAGGGATAGCTCATATGCGCCCGGGGGGGAGGAATGATGAGCGAGACAAGGCCGATAGTAGCGGGTGCGTGCAACCGTCCCCAGTGTGCGAGGATATGTGATTGTGCCCGCGTGTGTGAGGGCGAGTGTGACTGACTAGCTGGCCAGCGGTGGAGGAGTAGGAATAAGATGAGGAGGAACGGTAAGAGAGAGAAGTCCCAGAGAGGGGGTGCCGGTCAGAGGAGGATGCGGTGGAGTAGAGGAAACGCAGGATGAGGTAGAGAGGTAGAGCGGGAGGGGAAGACAGCGAAGGGTGATGGGCGTAGAGAGGGAGGAGAGGGAGGGCAAGCTTGTCGGGATGTTGGCAGTAGCTACGGGTAGCTGTAAATCCAAAGTATCAATGCAATAGTGTCAGATGCTGACGGGCTCATCGAAAGTAAAGCTCCTCCGGTCAAGGGGCGGCTGTGAGGGGGTCGTGAATCAATGACGGTGGAGGAGAAGAGGGCAGAAAAGCCAGGCATCCAGTTATCGACGATTGAGCATCTTAGCGGAGAGAAGGCGGTGATGGTAGAAGAAACGACACGGTGATTGGAGGTGAGTCCCAAGCAGAGCAGAGAAAAGCAACGAGAAGCAATGCAATGGGAGATCTACTTCCAGCCCACAGATCATGGACTAGACGGCTATCAGATGGACCACGGGACCTTGACAGTTATTGCGCATCTTTGCACACCACACACACACACTCACCCACTCGCATGGATGCACGCGAAGAATGAATTATTGCTACCTTGGGTAGTATGTGGGCGACGTTCTATCCCTTCCCTTCCCGTCGTGGATGATGGAACGAACGAATGCATCGCATCGTAGCACACACTCGGTATCCTCCCGCCGGCAGAAGACCTGCAGCAGGGTGCTCTGCCGATGATGGCCCGCAGGAGCATCTAACCCTGTAATCGCCGACGCACATACATGAGCTGCGCAGACGGCAACATGGACCAATCCAGCCGGGCTCGCATTTTTGGGGGGTTTTTACTATTTTCAATTTTTTTTGTGTGCATACGCAGAGGGCAGACCGGCCCAGGCTAAAAGGACATGGCATCTCCCGAGGGTTGCACCATGACATGACGTCCATACGATAGCGACTGATTGATTGGGAGCGTCGGTGGGTGTGTGAGGGCGACATACGTCCGTACACCGGCGCCGATGTTGCAAAGGAGGGGTTGGGCTGAAGGAGTCTGTGCTCTGTGAAGCTTCAATCGTGGTGGGCTAGGGACCGGCTTCCATGGGGCCTCTCTTGGCCGCTGTATTTCCAAGGCGCAGAATGCACACTTGTCCGAATAAAACCAGCTGATATGTCGGGGACTCGCCCCTCGAACTCGACAATCTGTCTCCGTACCGGCTAGAATTCAATCCAGCAGTCCGCAAGCCAAGCCAAAAAAGCCAAGCCGGCGCGGCCCCCCTGCTCCGGCCCAGATCGCGGCTTTAGTTCCCCCTCACCAGCCCTAAGCAGGCTTAGCGACGGCCCCCACCCGCCCGCCGTCAATCCTAATCAGGGAGTCCCCAAGTTTAGGTTCCCATATCATCCCTTATTTCGACCCCGACGGGATGGAATATGGAGAGGGACAATGCCGCAAGACAGCCCTCAATCGAGAGGCCACATGCCATTTCACCGAAACAGAATGCGATGTTGCCTGGGATTTCGGATGCCTGGTTTCTGCAGCCCTGGATTAGCCAACCAAAATCTCGCCGGTCCATGTCCCCTCCTCGCATTTGGCTCTACTTGCGACTGCACACATCTTATTTGTCTCTCTCTTTCCCCAAACTACCGGCTGCTTCCCTTACTGCCCGCTGATCTCATGTATTCTGCCAGGGTTACACTCGCGCCGTAAATGGTGGGACCTTTGCTGTCTCGGCCTCCAGAGTGAGGGCGAGAATGAAGACGCGACTCGCGCGAGGTTATGGGGAAGGACTTTGCAAAAGCGTCGCTTGAATGTGCCACTTTGGCAACCTGCATGATCCATTCGTCTGGTTTCTCCCCCTCACATTCTGTTTGTGCTCCCGACTTGTCCATGATACGAGAGACACGCCGCCGCAATTAGTGCTTGTATTCCTCAAGCAGCCTGCAGGCGCCGAGTAGTTGTGACAGGCAAGAAGCATCTAGCACATCCGAGGCGAAATTCCGTTAGCCTTTGAAATTGAAGACATGGTAGAGATCACACGGGCAGAGTGTCTACTTGTCCACCGTCTATTTGATCGCCATTCTCGAGCCGTGTTGGCCTCCCGGGTAACACTCACTAGAGTGGGTGCTGACATTCAGGGCAATTGACAATCCATGTCTTTTTTATTATTATACAATTAGGTTCAAATGAGTGACAGGAGTCTGTCACTTTCAAGGGAGGCTGCATTTGTTGCGAGGCAAGGGCGGTTGGCGGCCGTCTCCCCGCCAATACCATTAGATTCGCTGTATCACCATCGCTAATTTGTTTCCAAGGCGACAAAAGGGCATCTCATATCCCTTGGAACGCGGGGTCTGACCTGGGATTGTTAATATGAACCGAGATCCCTCTGTGGCATGCCAATTCCGTTGGATAAGAACAGTCAAGAAGAAAACGAGGCGACTGCCAGCCATAAGACTCTCCATCGACACTCATACCGTTATTCGGCATACCTTACGATTCGCCCACACGCTAGCCTCACCTTCCGATATCACTTCTGGAAAGTCCTGTGATCAGATTGACCAATCCGCAGCATTTCGGTCCTACATCCATTGGCCTTGCATGACCAGATGACCCTCATGTCCAACGAAATGAAACGGTCACCCGGTGCAGGGTATTTGACGGGCTATGGTCACCGATTTTGATGTATGAGTAACCTATAGCCGTCGGGAGCCTGCAGCTTCTCGCGGTTTCATGAACAGGTTTCACTTACTCCCAGTGCTTCTTGGGGATGGGTTGGATATCTGTTGAGGGAATTGCAGACCTCCCTTGGGTACGTTGACTTGGTACTTCAACTTGGTACGTCAAGTAACGTTGCGATTTCCTCAAATTCTATATTACGGAAACCGGTTGGGGATACCGATTCCGTAACCTCCCTAGAGCAGGCAGTACTCGAACCTCGATAACCAAATGTCTGCTAGCTTGAAACAGGACTGCACGTTGGCAGACCACGAGCTGCATGTCAACGTTTCTTTCACACGCACAAGAAAAAAACATGGCACAGGGAGCAATAACCTTACTGTTTCTCGTGTCTGCCAACATGGATTTCTTGATTTTGGGATTCTGCTGTGATGACACGTTGTGATGTGCTTTGTTAGGACATTTAGACACGAATGATAGTCTGCGGATCAAAAGCTCCGTGATTACTTTGACATCTTGGTCTTAGACATCACAGCAAACATCGCCGTAGGCAACAAAATACATCGTATGCTACGTATTACCACGGTAAGGAAGCATCAAGGAGATATGATAAACTCTAATACTAGGCAATCAACAAACATTGCAAATATCATCCAGTCCGTCTTCACCAGCTCATTTTTTGGGGCGAAGGAACAGTCTGGATCTGGGAGTTATGGTTTTCTTCACTCGTAAGACATGTTACCTGCATCGGGAATCCCGTGATGGCTGACACGTTGATCTCGGCCAATTATTTCAAGAAAAGAGGCTTGGCCTCAGCCCTGAAGAACCAACAGCCATGACGTCCCTCGATGCATTTTTGGTGTGTTTTGTTTGATTGCCCTAGTTCGGCACTTGATTTTGATCTACGACCCTGGTGCCATCACCCCAGAGCTTGTTTGGCAATGTAACCACGACAAGGCGACTCTATCCATAGGCCTACAACCCAATACTGAGAGGCTAGGCGAGGACAGGGCGCGCGTGAGCGCACATACCGCCGAGCTTGGAATACCAAAGCTGGTGGCTAGACGTGACAGTGTGACACCCAAAGGTGTCTTCTGGGATCAGACGACAGAGTCTCGCTTGACACGCTGGCCTGATGAGAATGGGAACATGGGAACATGAGAACACAAGGCCGGGCGCGGGCAAACGGCGAACGAAGTAGGGCCGAGGAAGAAGAAAATAAAGTGGCAATGCACTATGCGGGTGGCTGACGAGCAAAGTCGTCAGTGGCTCACTGGATTGCCAGAATCGGATGTTGGGCAATTTACAAGACGGATCTGATTGACGTGAGTGGGTGTGGGCCGGAACGGTTAGAGGGTAAAAAGCAACGCATATCGGGCAGATCTGAGCGTATGACATCTGGATGATGGTGGTGGTCGGGCGCCCCCGCCAATCATCATGGTGACGACAGAGACAGCATGCTAGGCATTGAGGAAGACCAAAGACATGATGGCCTCACCGCTTGGCGGATTGATCAGATTCGCCCTGTGTTGGGATGGTAATACCGTCGTGCAGAAGGCAATGCCAGTTGTCTGGTGGAGCTATGCGTGTTGGCGTCACCAAAGCCAAGTTTTGTAGTCAGGATAAGACAGGCTGGGACAGCGACAAACGAAAGGGCCGACACAAAGAGATACCTGATCAGGAGGGATGGAATTGAACAGACGCCGCAGTAGCAGAGGAGTCGAAGGCTACTTTTGGATGCGTACGTATTCGTGCAGAGAGGTGCATGGCCAGTCCCTGCTGCTTCGCCACGCTCTGGCTGACGACATGTCTCCGGCTGCTGCGGCCGAGTCGGAACTATCAAGTATACGAGTCTGACCTGAAGTAGGGCGAACGTAAGAGTGGAAGCGTAAAAGTGGAAGCGTAAAAGTGGAAGAAAAAAGGAGGACGAAGAAAAAAAACACATCCAAACAAAACACAGAAACAAATAAAAAAACAAACCAAAAAAACATGCGCCATATCACGTAGAGATAAGATCTCGCGATTCAGGCAGCAAATGAGAGAAAGGGGGCCGTAATGAGTAGTAGGCGTGCTATAGCCCGGCTGCGAGTAAGGATGCACCGGATGACATGACCGAGACCGAGACCATCAGAAACGAGATGAACCTACCACCTCGCTAAGACGGCAGATTTCGCTCCGGGGCCTCGACCGTAGTGTCTGACAGAATGCAGGTACAATGCAGAGTGGACATGGACTGTGCATCGCCTGGGGAGAAAAATTGCAAAGGATAACATAATCCATCCTTGAGATTATTCCATCGTCTAAAGCCCTCATGCAGACCGTCTGGACTGGTGCTAGTGATTATGGGCCGCGTGGGCTCCATCCTTAGCATTCTGTACTCACCTATTTCAGACGTCTTCCCCGCTCTTGCGTGTGGACCGGGACGGACGGACCAGAGACATAATAATATCTAAAATAGCATCGGCGCCAAGTTGCTTCAGCGATAAATTGGGCGGAATAAACAAAAAAGCACTGGGACCGACCGGGTGGAGGCGTTTGTTTGGACTTGAGGATTGGTATGCTTGCGTAGATTGAGCTTTGATGGGTAATTCTGCACGGGGCCAACCATGTGAGCCCATCTGCAACGACGGACTATCACATCACCGGTACACCTTTATGCTATGATCCAACCGCCCGCCTGCAGTCACATCACAGTCATCGCACGTACGCGCTGCGGACAAGGGGAGGGGGACGTTCCAATCAGAGACCGGATCGCGCCAGAACACTCGCTTGAGTCTTTTTCTTCTTTCTTTCGCTCTCTCGCTTTGGCGCCCTTGCTAAAGATTCACGCCACGCCGTCCAGCGCCGGATCAGGTCGAGTCGTCGTCGACAAGGACAAGGACCAGCAGCACAAATGTAGGCACATGTCTCCCCACCTCATGGGCCTCGAGGAAACCCCCTTTGGGATGTCTTGGCAGGGGAAACATGGAAGCAGCCAATCAGAGGCGCACCCTCGGGTGATCCGGCAGGGGCACCTTGAGCGGGTCGGTGGGCCCAGACGATCCGGCTGACGCATTCCATTGGCCATGGCAACGGCTCCCTGCTGGCGCCGTTGCCAGCGGCTGGCTCCAGCGGCCAATTGTAGCGGCTGCGCCCCTGAAGGAACCGCGCTGGTTAGCCCCCGTCGGCCCCTACTATGTAGGACGATCCCCAAAACGAATACAGGACCGTCGCCGCGACCAAGGACCGCTCGATGGCCCCGGCGGAGCTTCCCAAGCCCCTGCCGGGCAGGGCTTACGACCGCTGGCGCCCACTGGCCACCCACTGGCCACCCGCCAGCCCACACTAAGCACCGGCCGGAACCCACCAAAATGCCTGGTAGGAACACCGATGCATAACCAAACACAACCAAACAATTGGCGCTGGCCACCACAGCGCTTCGCTGGCTGGCTCACACCCTGGCAAACCTTCATTTCCCACTGGAGCCCCCAATCTCCCCCCTCCTGGAC